>VSWD01000011.1:23334034-23578300 GCA_033119305.1 Pinctada imbricata | reverse complement strand
CTTTCTAACTGACTGTGAAGTCAGGACTCCACTGACGAGCCCTGTCCATACCTCTTTAGAGAAAACAGGGCCCCGACCTACTGTCCTCCTCTGAATGTCAGTCTGACTCCTTGGGTGATCACATGCATGAGCTCGCTACAGCCGGCAGAACATGACTGCATTTTGTATGCCTTTAGTTTTTTATATCCATTTACATATCCATATGTATTTCTTGGGCCCCTGTGTCATGCTGACTGCTTTTATGTTCATCTTACATGAGGAGGTTATTTTACACACCAATTGTGCGTTCTTCGAGTCCTTGGGGTAATGGAAGAAGTGGGAGGGTTGTGCGCACGAATCCAGGATAACCACACCGTCTGCTACTGACGTGGCAGATGGTCGCCATTAGTCGGTACCGATTGCCCATTAGTCTCGTTGGTCTATATGTATTCATTTATGTTTGATGTTTCTTTGAGTTTTGGCGTTGCTTGTACCATTGCGTCTCTTTCTGTACGTGTCATCTTTGTGCTTTACAGTGGGTGTTTAAGGGTTTGCTGTTAGTGCTGCATCAAGGTGTTGTTGGAGATCCCCTCCTTTCTTTTAGAATATGTTATCGATACAACTGAAACCATTGTTGGGAGCTGATTAGATGAAAAGGCTTAAATGAAGTGTTATCAAATCGACCACAACGAACTTAACATTTAATGTCAAAAACCGAAACATTAAATTCAAAGTACCTGTTCTCTTCACAAATTCCCTCGACATTTCTGAAATCTGGGTCCTGTGGCATAATATCCCGCCTATCCTTCAGCGAATTTCCGTATTTTTTTGGACATAACTTTCACAGTCTTTGACCATATTTAATTGTTTTGATTGAGGATCACTGACGAGGGTTAAGTACCAGAAACGTGCATGTCTCTTAAATAATGCTATGAATTTGAAAACGTAACATTACAGTTCCATATGGTTTACAAAGGCATATCTTTAGTTCTGTTGTTATTTTGATTATTTGATAATTACCAAGTTGATGTTAAGCTTTGGAGAAAAAATGGTTCATAACACACGACAGCAATTATTGTTTGAAGCTATGTTTCATGCTGTTCAATAAATGCGTTCTGCATATTTATATATATAGTTGTAGAGAACACGCTTGAATGTCTGATGACGAGAAATGGTCGTGAGTATCAAGGAACTATGAATTTTACCCGAACCGGTCAGCTATGTCGTAACTGGAAGGATACTCAATATGCTGATAGTTATGGTGACCAAGGGAACTACTGCAGATATTTCAATACAAATGAAATTATGTGCGAGACTAACAAAGGAGATTTGGATATCTGTGATGTTCCTCACTGTCGTAAGTTTACTTTTATTGTATTTCCAATTGAACAAGTCAAATTTAATACTATTGATTTTTTAATATTTTTAAGTAAACTGTTCTATAAATGAACAAGAGTTCTTAGAGGCCACAAAGCTCATAAGATACTCACGTGCTTACTGATGCTAATTCACAGCTTGTTTATTGAAGTAATAAGAAGACAACGATTGATCAAATGGAGGATTTGTTATTAAACCGGGCAATATAAATCTGAAAATAAATGCGAAAAAAAAAGATTGATCAAATTATGAAAATAAACGTCATATCAGTCGTGCGTACTACTAGTTATTCATAAAAAGAATTAAAACAAAAACAGATATAACAAAAAAAAAACCAATATAAAAGCATAAATGTGTCAGATATAGATTTATTTTTAAAAAATTGAAAAAAAAAACGTGAACAACTAACAAGAAACAAAAAAAAAAACTAAAAAAACAATCCCAACTTCACCCCTCCCCCCCACACAAATCAACCAAATAATCTATAAAATTAAATGAAAATGTAAAAAACACCTCTCCATTTAAAAAAAGAGGCCCAAGAGGGATCGATCGCTCATCTAAAAACTAAGTGAATAAAGCATATTAAAAAAAGAAGATTCTGAAGTTTGTAAAAGGAAAAAAAACTTGAATTCGAATTGGAACCAAAAATAACACTTTTTAAGACATGTCTCTAGATCATCCTGATGCTTTTAGTTTTTCGATACGTGCTCCGGTTCTGTAGAAGTTTGTCGAAGGAGAGTACCCCCTGTGACCTACTTTTGTATGTAGTTGCGCCACCTGTTGACCGATCTGGACGAAAAACGACAATACTTGTAGGGACTATGAGTACCCTCATACATACCAACTTTCATGAAAATCTGAAAAGAAGCTCAACATGTATGAAAATCCCCCTTTCAATATAACGTAAGATAGAAATGAAATAAGAAAAAAATATTGTATAAAATACATATCAAAGCATTTAGTAACTTAAATATGACAAATATACAGTAAATGAGTGTGTAAAACCAGACGTTTAATGAGATATTTAGAAGAATAGTGCAAAACTGTGCATTTCTGACTAAGTCCGAAAAGACGTAAAAAACTCGTCAAAATTTTGACTTCGGAGTCGAATCAACAATAACAGCACTTCTTATGAAATACCTCCAAATCTTCCTGAGGCTTTCAGTTTGTCGATACGTGCTATCGTCCTGAAGATTAAGCTACGTGTTTCGGTTCAGAAAAAGAAATTTGTAAAAGGAGGGTACCCCCGTGACCTACTTTTGCCTGTGGTTGCACCACCTGCTGACGGATCCGGACGAAAAACAACAGCACTTGTAGGGGATCATTATTACTTCATGCATACCAAATTTCATAAAAATCTCTTTAGCCCTTCTGGACAATAAGTCAAAAGTGTAAAAAATTAACGACAGACACCGGACGGCACGCTAGGACAATAACTCACTCGAGCTCCGCTCAGGTGAGATAAAAAAGGGGGAAAAGAAAAAGAGAGAAAATCCGAATGGACGTAAACACGACAAACCCTTCTTTGTCTTGAAGAGGAATTAAATATATAAGTAAATCTTTAAAATCCAAAAGTTATGTAAATTATCTGATTTTGACACTAGGGAAAAATTTGTTTCCCTCTTGAGAAATTAAGGCCATGTAAAATTGCCATCACCTCGAATGATTTGCCGTCCACTTATTTTTTTTTTTTTTTGCAAATTCAGGCATAGAAACACAATATCTACCATGTCTCATTTTCGACTATGAAATATCTTTTAAAGTTATTGAACATGTTTTATAGAAAATGTGTTGTCAATACGAAAATTGTCTAAACGGACACAGCGCGTCCAGTATAAAATTATTTTTACGGACATTCTTTGAGTGTTGTGCACATACCGATATTTTCGTCACGCCTTGTAAATAAATCATTTACAGTAGCACATACTGGTATCTTCATGATTTTCCCCTTAATTTTGTTTATTGATGTAAATCTAATTCATTTAAAGTGCAATCCACAAAATCTGTATGCATAAAACATAAAGAGCAACCAAGATGTATCAGCATTTTTTTTCATATCATATCAGATTTGCATTTAGAGAGTAGGAATTATCCCTACTAATGTGGTATTTCATAACAAAAAGCGAAATGATCAATCTTATTAAATTCAGTTCTCTTTATTTCGTAATCTGCATATATGTAGTTCACGAAATAAAGAGAGCTTAATTTTAATTAGATTGGGAAAAGATGTACGCAATATGTCACTTAAATTTTAATAAAGTCAACAAAGGAGCGCCAATATACCCCTCATTATATTATAATGAAATCTACCATGTACATGTATATACAAGTATTATATCATGATAAAGATAGTATATGAACACAATTAACGATCGTCCTCTTTTTCGTAACAAGTCACAGCTTCAAATTTTTACATAAAAACTTTAATAATTTAAAGATGTTTATTAATCAATTGCAGACTCATGCAAATAAAGTAGCCTAAATCAAATTGTAAATAGTATTAGAATATAGCAGCATGTTACCTACAGGCAACGTTACATTAATACAATGTAGTCGTAGCGTCATAAGACGTCAAAATCAGTGTCAAAATAAAGCTGATCATCCTGTCTTCAAATAAGTGTAGAATCGGAAAGGGATGTTCGATTATCAAAACTTAAACTGATTTATACTCTGTAAATCTTGTATTTTCAATGTTTGTCCAATTTTGAGATCAGGGCTGATTTTGGCCCTTACCACCCTTTGCCCTTTGTGTATTAACTTTGCAGAGAGTACACGGCTAACTATTTATATCTTTATAAAAAAGTCTTTAAAAATTTTAAAAGATAAGATTTGTGATATCACTTCATTTTTTCTTACTTTTACATAAGTTAGCTTGTCATTTTCAAAGATAAGATTCTTATACCTTTTCTTGCATAGAAACAACGCCTTTGGAATGCTCAGATACTCTCAAGGGTGAACGATATTTCGGTACTATCAACATAGACGAGAATGGGTACATGTGTAGAAGATGGGACACAGACAAAGAATACATGGATCATCAGACTGAGGAGAATTATTGCAGAAACCCTGGTGGACATGGAGAACGTCCATGGTGCCTCAGAGAAAATTCTGAAGATGAATGGGGATATTGTGATATTCCTGCATGCTAACTGTTTTGCAAAGTTTATCGATGTACTTTTTTTTAAAAATCAGTCTTAATTTGGACCAATTAAAAACGTACCTTTCGACATATAAAAAGAGTTTTGTTATCACCTGTACAGTTATCAGTATGTTATTGCTTGTTTTATACTTCCGCCTATGGTCTCGGAGTATTTTTGCTTTACCATGCTACATATGGAAAAAATTTATGAATCGCAAGCGATATAAGTCCCCTACCGGCATTTATCCATGTCCTTCAACTCTGCCTTGACATGTACTTACACCAAAAGATGAATCCAACATCAAAATAAGTTCAATATGTGTTTTAGAAAAAGGTCTGGATAACAGGAAAATTTAATGAAATTTGTTATGAGGCCATACCTTTTGTAAGAATAAATAAATCAAATCCAACTTCAGCTTATTCTTTATCAGACTATAATGTATCTGCATACCAAAAGTGAGCTCAATATCTACAAGAACAGGCATGAAAAGACTGGAAACTGAGAAGCTCATGTAATTTGCTAAGTGCAGGGTCCATAACTTCTGTAGAAATGGGTCAATAAAATTGAAACACGAACTTGACTTGTATCACACCGAGATATATTCACATGCCAAAAATGATTTCAATATCTAAAAAAAGTCCGGAAAACTGAGAATTTCTTGAAATTTGCTAAGTCCAGGGGCAATAACTCTTTTAAAAATAGGTCAATCGGAACCAAACTCGATCTTGATCTGTACAACACTTAGATGTAATCACATATAAAAAATTATTTCAATATCTACAACAACAGCAGAGAAAAGTCCGGAAAACTGATAATTTCATAAAATTTGCTAAGTCCAGGGGCCATAACTCTTGTAAAAATAGGTCAATCGGAACCAAACTCGAACTTGATCTGTATCACATTGAGATAAACTCACATACCAAAAATGAGATCAATATCTGCAACGGCATCGAAAAAAGTCTGAAAATCTGAGAATTTCATGAAATTTGCTAAGTCCAGGGGCCATAACTCTTGTAAAAATAGGTCAATCGGAACCAAACTCAAACTTGATCTGTATCACATTAAGATAAACTCACATACCAAAAACGAGGTCAATATCTGCAAAAACAGCGAAAAAAGTCTCGAAAACTAAAGTCTGACAGACAGACAAACGGGGTGGAAACTTTAAGTCCCCTCCGGCGAGCCGGTAGGGGACTAATAAGAGGTAATCCGAATGAACAAGTCAACTCAATAAGGACAATTCAAGATAACATTTTCTGTTCCATTAAGATTGCTGTACTGTAACACATGTTTACACTAAGGAGACATGTTTACGGAGCCTTTGTACAAAATTGATATTTAAAGCCGCGTTGGCGGCAACTACCTAAGGGGCAGGAGGTCTCGAATTCGCGACTCGTGTCAGGCGAAACTGTTTTCGTATATTCACTGTTTTCTTCACAACTACATGTTAGAAAATCACATTAAAGGCTATGATTGGTTGGGTTAAAATGTTACTATATCTAAGCTTTTTTGTAAGCTTTGAGTAGCTTTAAGACATTAACTATTATTTGAGAAATGGACAGAAGATATAAGAAGCGGCTAATTTTTTTTTGGGGGGGGGGGGTTGCATGCATATAAAATATTCCACATTTAGATTTTATATATTTATAAGGATTTAAAGGAATATATGCTTTACATCAATATATTTATCGTTTCATTTGAAGCTATTTGGTATGAAGACGTATGTTCTTAATTAATGTAGTATAATTACCCGTTTTCGATCAACACGAAAATTGTGAACTTTGTTCAAAACTGGTGGTACATAACCATATGCGTACTACGTAAGACTTACAATGCATTGAAACATACATATTAGACCGGTAAATAATCGACCAAATTTCGTGAAACCCATTAAGGTCCTCTATATACATGTATAAGGAATAATAGATTAATGCTCTGAAATAAGCATTCCTTGAAGATTCTTAACATAATGGTAAAAATTGTATAATTAATAAGATGCAGATCCGAAATAGTGCTACGTTAAGAAGCAGCAGTGGACAACTGTCCTCTACGTTAAGAAGCAGGTTGTAGGGATTCCTATGGGTACAAATTGTGCGCCTCTTGTTGCAGATTTATTTTTATACACATATGAAAAAGAATTTATTCAAAATCTTCAAAAGCAAAGAAAACTTGATGATGTGAAATGCTTCATTGGTACTTCTAGGTACCTGGATGATATTCTGACTATCGATAATCCTGTTTTTGAAAAGTATAAAGATGTTATTTATCCACATGAATTGACTCTAAACAAGGCAAACTTTACAGACAATGAAACACCATTTTTGGACCTAAATATCAAAATTGTCAATGGAGAAATTCATACAAGTGTATATGACAAACGAGATGATTTTGGATTCAGCATAGTAAATTTCCCCTGGCTTGACGGTGATGTCCCTAGATTACCGTCATACGAAATCTACATTTCACAGCTCATCCGGTATGCTAGAGCATGTACTGATGTTTTGGATTTTCATAATAGAAATCTACAAATTACAAAGAAACTTTTAGGTCAAGGTTTTCGCTTTCACAAACTAGTAAAGACTTTCTGGAAATTTTACAAAAATTATGATCAACTTCTTTTGAAATTCGGACCCATACAAGCAACGGAGTATATTACCTTAGGTATTTCCCAACCTGCATTTTATGGTGACATAATTAACAAAATAAGAAGGATCAAAGGTAGACAGCATATGTATCGAAATGCGTCAGAGTCATCAAACGCCTTTTATACCGTGGATATGATCCTAATGTCACCAGACGGACACTAAGCTTGGTACTTGACCAATATACAGTCTTGTACGGGCGCATTCTTAAGACTTGCACTCTGACTGACTGTGACGACGGGACTCCATGACGGCCCCTGTCCAAACCTCCTTAGAGAAGACAGGGCCCCGACCACCTGTCCTCTCTGAATGTCAGTCGGACTCCTCGGGTGATAACATATATGAGCTCGCTACAGCCGGCAGAGCACGGACTGTATTACGCACGTCCTCTTTTTATATCCATTTACATATTCATCTGTGTTGCTTGGACCCCTGTGTTTTACGGTCTTGTTTGTGTGTGGTCATCTAACAGTGAGGAGGTTGTTTTACACCATAATTGTGCGTTCTTCGAGACCTCTGGGAAATCGGAATAGTGGGAGGGTTGTGCGCACGTAATCCAGGATAACCACACCGTCTGCTATTTACGTGGCAGATGGCCGTCCTAAGTCGGCACCGGTTGCCCATTTGTCTCGTTGGTTTATGTGTAGTCTTTTATGTTTCATGTTTCTATGTTGTGAGTTGGTGTCCCTTGTCCCTTTTGCGTCTCTTTCTGTGGGTGTCTGTTCTGTGTTTTTTGCATGGGTGTTTTGGGATTTTGCTGTGGGTGCTGCAACCTGGTGTTGTTGGAGATCCCCTCCTTTCTTCTGGTATTTACATGCTTTCCATGCACTTATTCGCCATAATATATTCTTATATTGAAAAGCAATCTATTCTTGTATCTTGGAATCGAATGGTACGCAAAATGATGCGGGCCGCACATTGGCGATTCTATTCATCAAAAAAGGCTGCTGAACATAATGATTTCTTGTTATACCCCTGCAAACAAAGCTTGGGGGGTGTATAGGAATCATCCTGTCTGTCCGTCTGTCCGTCTAGCTCTCTGTCCATCACAACTTGTCCGGGGCATAACTCCTTCCCCTGTGGATGGATTTCAATAGTATTTCACAGAAATGTTCCTTAGGACCTAAGGGCGTGTGATGACATTGAAGCAAGGTCATAGGTCATACATGTAGGTCAAGGTCACAATAGACATCATTAGTAAAACCTTGTCTGGGGCATTACTCCTCCACCTGTGGATGGATTTCAATAATATATGTATTTCACAGAAATGTTTCTTAGGACATAAGGATGTGTCATGACTTTGAACAAAGACTCCCCCTTAAGATACATTTCAATAATGCTTTACAGAAATGTCCTTAGCACCTTAGGCTGTGTGATCTTACCTTGAGCCAAGGTCATAGATCGAATGTTAAGGTCACAATAGACATCATTAGTAAAACATTGTCTGAAGCATATCACCTCTCCCTGTGGATGGATTTCAGTAATATTTCACAGAAATGCTTCTTAGGACATAAAGGTGTGTCATGACCTTAAACCAAGGTCATTGGTGAAAGGTCAAGGTCACAATAGACATCATTAGGGAAAAACTTGTCCACAACATAACTCTCTCCCTGTGGATGAATTGAAAAAAATATTTCACAGAAATGTTCTTTAGGACCTAAGAGTGTGTCATGACCTTGAATCAAGGTCAAAGGTTGAGGTCACAAATGACGCTTGTCCTTGATCCCAAGATATTTTTTTTCAAAAAAAATTGCTTCGGGGGTAGATAAGGAGCCCAGGGAAGGTAAGCGTCTCATGTTTGCTTGCATTACCAATAAATAAGGCCGTGCAGAAAAAAAATCCATAAAAGTTTTAAACTTTGGTGGCGCTGTTAAATGTTCTTATTATTAATCAAACCCATAGGACAGAAAAGGAAGCTTAAACCTCATTCCAATTTCTATCTATCTTCCAAGTTCGACCAACTTCGGTTGATCGTTTCTTCAACGCATTCGAAAAATTCTGTCATCAAAATTTCTTGAAATTTCTAAAAAGTGGGTCCTGTAGCATCATATCACACGCTCCTGCACATCCTGCTACGTCTTTCGGTACATTTTTAGGACATAATAACTTTCACACTCTTTGACCATGTTACATTGTTTAGATTGAGGATAACTGACAAGGGTTAAGTACCCGAAACGTGCATGTCTGGTCCATGCTGCTAATTTACCTGTTCTTAAATGATGCTTTTGAATTTGAAGACATTTTACATTTCTATTCTATATTAGAAACATGCGGTGTGGTTCTCACCTTAACCCTGGTATGAGAATTTAGAATTTGAAAATTATTGGCGCCACCTTAAATAAACTCAATCGAGAAATTAGATTAACACTTTAATTTAAATAAAAAATGCAATTCAATTCAACCAAAAGTATGCAAAACATTAAAATTGGAATCTGATATAACAGAATAGAGACAAATCGAACGCTGAAGACTCGACAGACTAGCACTCGACATAGAATCAGAAATATAAGAAATATTTCAACAAACATGCAATTGAATTGGTGAATGGAAGAAAGGAGGGGATCTCCAACAAAACTCGACAGCGACACACCAAACACCCCAAGTGAAAACACAGAGAATGACAAATATGGATAATTACCATATCCCTGTATACAGCACAAAATCGATAATCGATCGATAATTAAAAGACACATACAACAAGAGACAAGGAAGTCCAATCTCTGATTTTGAGAAAATGACGAAAGATGAAAATATTCATTGTGGAAAAAATCCAGAGGGACACCATGCTTGAGAGAGAGAAAGAAGACTTTGCTGACACCTAGTAAAAAGCTAGGCATTTTGATCAATTTTTAAGAATAGTTTCATCAGATTCACAAGAACTTGAAATCTATCTGTTATGAAAAAAAAAAAACAAATACAAAAGAATGACAAATATGGATAATGACCATATCCCTGTATACAGCACAAAATTGATAATTCAGAAAATCAGAAACCGAAGGCATACAAAATCATGATAAAACAGGATCCAAAGCAAACAAACAAAAACCTCCACCATATGAAAAGAAGCGAACTCCCGATATGGGAGTGAGTCCTGGTGCCCAGGAAGAGTAAGCATCTCCTGCTTGCATGCAACACCCGCCGCTTTAATTCGGTAGAACTGTCACATCCGGTAACTTCCATTTCGGATGACATATATAGTACAATCTTTGGTTGGATGGTTCAAATGGTCTATGACAGAATATCATCCACCATTCTGGAGAGTGGGACATTATAGTGTATGTTAAATTCCCCATATCGACCTTAGAACTTCCTCAGTGACGATGTTAGTCGGTCACAAACATATCCCTGACTGAGAAGCTTATCTGAAAGACGCGTTGCTCTCAGAACAAAATCCGTATATTTGGTACTTACTCTGGCGGAGCGTATCAACTGAGATATGAACACGACATAAGCAGGCGATGAAGGAATGTTGCTACTCAGAAAAGGAAAGTTTATAATGCTGAAAGTGAAGTCGTCACGTTTGTCATAGAGTGAGGTGTTCATGTGACCATCGGTATCGAAGGACAACATTATGTCTAAATAGGATGCTGAATTATTTGTAAAAGTTGACGGGGCCAGGGCGTCTACTTATGTCTTAAGATGGTATCTACATGTTACGTAAAATTAATATTCATTTTCATACCCATGACGAGTAGACTCTTTAAATAAAATGCAACATGTACCACAATTAGACAGTGATAGAAAAACTATAAAAAACAACAATATTAGAAGAACGTGGATCAATTTATTAGACTGTCTGTTCATGGTTTACAATGACGCTTTGTAAGTTGCTTTTGCCCGTGGCACTGCGAACTTAAGTTGCGGGAGATAACTCGAATTTTTACTCTGGATACGTCTATAAACATACTGCGAGACATTATATTCCAGAAACGGAATCAATCAAATGTGGATCTTAAAGAATGCTAAGGATGTTTATAAAATACAAAAGCCACCAATTTCAATCATATTACCAGCATAAAGTCTTTCGACTTCTCCATGCTCTACACAACCATTCCACACAAAATTTCGCAACACCCTTTTTTCCGAAAAAGTGAACAGGAGATACGACTTGGTGAGTGACACTGCCGGTGCACCAGGATTCCCCGTGGACACATGTAGCCAATTTCGATCCACTTCGGTTGACCGTCTCTTCAACGCTTTCTAAAATTTCTGTTTATCAAAAGTTCTTGAAATTTCTAAAACGTGGGTCTAGTAGCATCATATCTCATCCATTCTGCTTCGTCTTTCGGTAGATTTTTGTACTTAATAACTTACACACTCTTTAGTTATATTACATTGTTAAGGTTGAGAATCACTGACGAGGGTTAATTACCCGAAACTTGAATGCCTGGTCCATGCTGCAATTCTATCTGTTTTTAAATGATGCCATTGAATTTGAAGACGTTTAACATTTGCACTACTTGGTGAGGGAGTCTGCTGGTAGAACAGGTGTCCCCGAGGGCACATGTAGCCAAGTTCGATCAACTTCGGTTGATCGTCTCTTCAACGCATTAAAAAAATTATATTTATCAAAAGCTCTTGAAATTTCTTAAACTTTGGTCCTGTAGCATCATGTCCCACCGATCCTGCTACGTCTTTCGGTAGATTTTTGGACTTAAAAACGTTCACACTCCTTATCTTTATTGAGAATCACTGACGAGGGTTAAGTACCCGAAACGTGCATGGGTGGTACATGCTGCAAATTTGGCTGTTTTTAAATGATGCTATTGAATTTGAAGACGTTTAAAATACAAATACTTTGTCATAGGGCGGGAGGATATTCATCTCGTGAAGGAAACTCTGATTCAAACGAAAAGTAAACCGAAGACGATATCAGCCGGATGCTAGTGTTTTTGATTTACAACATTTTGGTGGCGTTTGGAGGAACCATATTCCATTAAATAGTTGCATCCCAATGAGTACCAATTGCGCCCCACTGCTTGCGGACTTATTTTCATATTCATACGGAGTTTAATTCATCCAAGCCTTACCCTTGATTGGGCGAAAGCACATCGCATCTGCGTTCAATTTTACCATGACGTGTTGTCCATCAGTAATCCGAACTTTTGAGGTCATCTACATGAAATTTATCCTCATGAACTAGATTATCAAGGAATCAACCGAGAGCGACATATCAGATCCCCCTTTTCAGAACGATCAGTGACATTCTAAATTGCGATTGAATGGCCGTCATCATCACCAAAGAAGAAATATTTACCTGATATGTACATCGAGACAATCACCGAATTTGACAAGTTTTTCATACAGCTATTGCGGGTGTTGCATGCAATCATGATCATATAAAGGAGATCCTGATGGTTTTCTCAACAATAATCACAATAGAGCACCAAATTAAGTATCTACGGACCCATAGAAAGCTGCCCGGTAGGAGTAAGCATTCCGTTTGGCTAGCCGCAACCGCCTTAGATCAAGCACGAGAATGAAAACAATATCTACAAAACATCAGGAGGCGCTTACTCTTCACGAGTACCCGATCTTACTTCGGAATGTTATTAATTCCTAGATTCGCAACCGTTCCAATGGAAATTCTAATGATTTCCCCTTACCTTCTCGACTTTTAACCAGAATGACTGATAGATACTTCTTTGATGTTTAACATTCTCGGGAGACTGTGTACATGAGTAATTATATGTTAAAGAGTTGTATTTCTAATGATGAAGAGAACGATAAAAGATTTTTATCAATAATAATTATACCGTATACAGTTGGAAGATCGAAACAAGTTTATGTAAGCGTAAGAAGCTCTTAGGCAATATAATAGCTAATTTGCATGGGGAATTTTAAAAGCTACTACCTCGTTGCTTTATGTCTGATCAATTTATGTTGAATATCTTTTTTTTTCAATCAAAGCCGGTCTCATAATAGAAATTAAAGTTCGTTAGCATTTCTATTCAATTATTCTTCTTCATTACTTAGTTTTGGTTAGAACTTTCTTTCATTTCGGTTTTTTATAGTAATATAGTAACTTTTTGTTTTTCCGATCTTTGTTCGTATCTGTGTAATTTACACAAAATTCTAACTTTATTCAGGATCTGTTCTTTAAGTAGATCAAATTTACATAACATTATTCCATCAATCATTGAAATATAAAACTTAAAATGTTGAAGTATATCTGGAATATGCATTAAAATTCAATCTCAGTCAAGTCCATGCTTAGCTTCCTCAGAACTGACTGCGGCATTAGACTATTGTTATCTTGTTCATCTTCGAAATTTCCATAATGGAGTCAAACTTGCTAACATCGTTAAGTTTGGCAGGATGTATCATAGTTTTACTGATCGGCATTCCTGGAAATATTTTGATAATTAGGTCGTACTTTGCCATCAAACGGATTCAAACAGTTCAAAACATGTTTATTCTTTCCCTGGCCATTACTGATATCATTCTGATTGGATATGTCTTGCCTTTCCATATGTTCCATGTTTTGCATGGTTACTCCACGATTTCCCGTGATGTCTGTATCTTGAACGCCTTCGTTGCTCAGGTCTGTTTCACTTGTAGCATTCAAAGTTGTGTTAAAATCTGCAGACCAGTACTTCAGTATTGTAGAATTTACACTCGTAGGAACAGTATTTTACTCGCATTATCTTGCTGGATTGTAGGGGTTGTTTCTTTTATCCCGAGTGTGATAGATATTGAGGAGCATATCATCTATGACAGCACGATGACCATGTGTACATATAATCGCTACGGAGACCGGTCATACACACTTATTTTTCATATTCTGTTTTTAAACATTCCTTTTTACGTCACTGTTTTCTGCTATGTGAAAATCCAAAGATATGTTTGGAAAGGGAGGCGGCAGATTTCCCGACACTGGAATAACGGTTTGTCACTTTAAAGATTTGTACAAGACTTGCGGTCGACAAAATCACACGCCATTATATTTATTTCATATTTAGTACTTTATTTTCCTATGGCCGTAACCATGTATTTTATAAACTCTCCAAATGATGTTCCTCTTTACGTACATCAGATGAGTGTATATCTTTGTTTCGTTAACAGTTGTATTAATTGCTTAATTTATGGTGCTCTGAATGGCAACAGGCGTCGCGCTTTTAAGGAGTCTCTACAATGCAGGATTCATTGTAAAAAACTGGACTCTCAAAGCCGAACCTCCAGGACCCGTGTGTTTCCAGGGGAAAGTGTGGATTACAGAACCGCAGTACATATTTCCAGCATATCCACAACTCTACCGCATAGACATGAATTATCGATGTGAACGAAGATAGAGATGATGTCGGACATAAAACAAAGGGACGATCTATTTAAAAGCCTTTAGAATAACATTGAAGGACTTTTATGGTATTGAATCGGTAATAACAGAAAGTACCAGAAATATTGAAATTGGGTGTATTCCTCATATGCTACACATTTATCTGTACTTAAATGATGCTTTTGGATTTGAAGACCTTTTAACATTAATAGTTTTCTTTGTCATATATTATTTAGAAACCTTTGTACTAGCCTAGTAGGTATCGTAATAAAATATTTTGAGTAAGGTCATATTTAGGAGTTATCTCGCGTTGAATAAAAACAAAGAAAAGTAATTGTTGAACTTAAGATTTTTCAGCGATTTTTTTTTTTTTTTTGTTTGTTGTTGTTTTGTTTTGTTTTGTTTTTGTTTTTGTTTTCGTTTTTGTTTTTGTTTTTTTAGAAATTTTTGACCAATCGATATTTGATGTCCAATCTTTCTTGTGAAAATTATTGAAAGAAATAAATTTTCCCATAGACATCATTGTAAACTCTAAAGGCCAATATTTTTATCAATATCCAAATTGGTCAATATTTTTAAATTCATATTTGCATTAGAACTATGGTGTGACTTTAGGTCTATGGATTCCATAAACTGGTACGCTAATTACCTCTCATTTCCAATTGAATACTCTAACATTTGATTCAAATTGCATTTTTTCGAACAAGAGACTCATGGGCAATATCGTTCAATAGACAGCACTGTTAATCTTATATGGCAATTCTTATCATAAGTCTTTTGAACATAGATTTTATTTGGATATGCTACTGAATCGACCCTACAGGAAATTTGGAGCCGCGCACTCTCTGTAATGTAAATGTAAAAATCTAACTTAAAAAAATTAAAGAGGGCGCTACTGAAATTATTTTGGTTACGCCGCTGAAAGCATCACTGATGAGAATTTAATATTCGAATCACGTGTCTGGTGCATGTAAATTGGTTTGGAATTTTCTTCAAGAAGGTAGAGAGTTGGAAACTTCGATATTATTATGATATTCAATAGATTGAGTGAAAGAAATGATATACATACCACACACATTAGCTGAGGTTATGGTGATTTGAGCCAACAACCCCTAGCATGATGGATACAAATTGATTTGATTTATTCATTCAGACTATTCGAAGTTCAGAGTATGAAAAAAAAATGTTTAACTCCCGTTCACATTGCATTCTGCCATTGGAGGTCAGCATTCAAGGTAAAGGTAAAAATATCAAATGCTTTGACATGGAAATATTGTACCTATTACGTTTACTGTATATATGTGAAAAATAAAAGGTGTTTTCCCTTATATTGTCAGAAACAAAAAATGAAAGTTCATTCATTTGACCAAAAATACATTCAATGTGCTAGATTTGATTATATACCATTAAAATCCTACTAAATATTGGTTTAACTGCAAAATCGATCAAGAGCAAAATGAAGGTAAAGGTAACAAAGGCTTCAACAATTAAATCTTTACATCTTATTAGCAACTTTTCTCAATTTTGCAAATTTAAATTGTATTTTATTACAAGAAGAGAGAGGATCTCCAACCGGATTTGCCACGCAAGTAGCAACTGGTATATATCCGGATTACATGGAAACAACCCTCCTAATTTTCCGGTTACCCAAACGTCTCGAAGAACGCACATTTGTAGTGTATAAGAAGTTCTTCGTTGTAAGATGACCACACAAACAACGCAGGGGCCCAAACAACACAGACGACTATGTAAATGGATATTAATAGGTGTCGTCCGAAATAGAGCCGGTGCTCTGTCGGATTTAGCAAGCTCATGTATGTTTAAGGCAGGAGGGGACCTTATCGACGGACGGATAAGGATTGTAAAAACATCGACGAGCCTTGCTCATGTGAGTTAAAAGAGGAACTTGGAGGGTCTTTCTTATGATGTCTTGCTAGAGTTCTTTATGAATGTTAAACGTCTTCAAATTCAAAAGCATCATTTTAATAATGTCGAAGGGTACCAACTCTTTACCTTCTTGAGAAATTCCAAACCAATTTCCATGCACCAGACACGTGTTTCGAATATTAAATTCTCATCAGTGATGCTTCCAACGGAGCCACCAAAAATATATTCAGTAGCACCCTCTTTAATTTTTTGAAGTTAGATCTGTACAATTACATTGGAGAGAGTGCGCGGCTCCAAATTTCCTGTAGGGTCGATTCAGTAGCATATCCAAATAAAATCTATGTTCAGAATAGCATTGGAGGGATGGTACCAAGATGTTAAACTCCTTTAATTTCGATGATATTTATCGGTGAAATGGCTAGTTTTTAAAATAGCAAAAACATACATATGATGTCACATTGATAAAAGGCCAAAACAAAGCTTCTTTCATGTGACAGAGCTGGAAAGAAGTACTTAATACACTTGATAAACATCAGGTCACGGGGAACGAATTCATCTGCTCCACACTGCAACGTGAAATAAGTATTCATATAAATACTGTCGAAGGGTTCCAACTCTATACCTTCTTGAAGGAAATTCCAAACCAATTTCCATGCACCAGACACGTGTTTCGAATATTAAATTCTCATCAGTGATTCTTCCAGCGGAACCACCAAAAATATATTCAGTAGCGCCCTCTTTGATTTTTTGAAGTTAGATCTGTACAATTAAATTGGAGAGAGTGCGCGGCTCCAAATTTCCTGTAGGGTCGATTCAGTAGCATATCCATTTAAAGAACAGATAAATTTTCAGCATTGACAAGACAATAATTACGTGAATTTGAATAAAAAGATAAAGTTAGAGTAATAGGGAGCAACTATATTTTCTAAAGTTTGAAAGGAAATTACAAAACAAGAAACCACACAATCAAAATTGGTGAGAAAATGATATGATTATATCAATCTGCTTACCCCACTACTTAATACAAAGAATCGTGTACAAATTTTGTGATAATGAATAGGAACTACAACTTAACAAGAAATTCTTCATGACAATACTTTTCAGGTGCACAGGCTGTTGAAAATCACAAACTGAATGAATTGTGAAGAATTATTATGATTTTTGAATAATTGGTTTTTCTGCCTACAAATTGCAAACTGTAATCAATGTGTTATACATGAATTGTCCCTTTATTCAGTCACTTCCCATTTCGAAAAAATAATCCAGATGATAGATACAAGTGATGTTGATTACTGCTACTGAAAATGACGAATAAACAATTGCGACTGAGTCAAGATCAAGAGCATGAAAATCATTTTGTAAACATTAATGCTGTTCGGAAGCCCGTAGGTGACAGGTATGAATTATAATTCATCTTGCGGCTACTTTTATAATATCTGGTGGCGTTCTAGGGTGTGAAATCCATCCTCTCTTTTAATCGTTTTGATATGAAAGATGCAAAATAAGCAGATGACATCTATCAAATGATTTATCTGGCGGCCGCCAGATAAATATGTGGCGGCCGCCAGATATATTAATTGGCGGCCGCCACTTTATTTATCTTGCGGCCGCAAGTGGTGGTCACCACATAATTTAGTTGCGGCCGCCACATAATTAAGTGGCGCCGCCAGATAAATTATTATTCATACCTGTCACCTACAAGATTTCGTGCTGCTGCTACTAAATGCAGTTGTTTTTAATTTTTAAATTTTGAGATACGCAATTAGTTGATCTTACAATTTTATAATTATGTAACGAATCTGTAAGGAATGCTTATTTGGGAAGATTTTTTTTTCACTTTGCCAGAAGAAAAGACTTCAATGAATTTCACGTCTTAGTCACTCGTAAAAGAACCTAACATTTCTTATCCGTTAGGCTGAAATTCATATACATATATGATCCACACAGATCGCACCTCTCTATGTATTCTAGTGCATGATCACGACTTTCACTTTGGAAATTAGAAATGTTCGTCCTGTCACCTAGCTATAATTGCACATCAAACTCCGATCTAGCGGATGATCTAATAGAATAAAAAAGAAAGATAGAAACATATCAAACAGAGGGCAAAGTTTTTTTTATTGTATTGGAGATAAATATCTTATCAGAGATCTGATTATACACGATTTGTTATTCGTAGATAAGACATAAGCATATTGATCTAAATTGATCAAAACTGAACTTTTAAAATTTGAAACAGACAAAAAGGACCAACGCGATTGACATACGCAATGATCAATAAATATAAGAGATTTTTTTTAAAGATAAATTTGATCAAACTTTATAGATATGCCAATAAAACATTAATCTTACATGGTACTTGCATTTAATAAAATACCTTGTTGGTGATATTTACGATATCTTTTATTGATCCTCGTAAATCTACGAGATCAACCAACCACAATGTTAAAAATCTGATAAGCTATAAAACAGCAACAACCAGAAGTTTCGGTTAAACAACACCAAGTACACGGACGAAACAATATGTACCTGCTGAAAAAAAAACTGACCTCACAAGAGTGAAAGTGGCATGCTTCATCCCAAGCATTAGAAATGTGAATGTCATTGAAATAAGTTTGTTTCATGAACATAGTTTTCTTTATTTTTGCAAAAATGGAGATGTGATGTTTTTAAGTCATCGTAATGTTTGATCTACCGAATTTTCAAAGAACTTCTTACATATGAGTATATATATTTAACTTACCTTTGAAATTAGCTATAGCATTATGTAAATCCAGAATTTGTGACATCAATTTAACAATTGAAAAGTATGGTGACATACTTATGCCTTCTACATGCGAGATGTTTCTTTTTTTTTGCATGCAAGCAGGAGATGCTTCCTCTTCCTGGGCACCTGGTCTCACTCCCATATCGGGAGTTCGCTTCTTTTCATATGGTGGAGGTTTTTGTTAATTTGCTTTGGTTCCTGTTTTATCCTGATTTTGTATGCCTTCGGTTTCCGATTTTCTGAATTATCGATTTTGTGCTGTAAACAGGGATATGGGCATTATCCATATTTGTCATGCAACTTATCTATATCTACATGCAACTTATTCATGTCTGCATGCAACTTATTTTGTCAACATGCGACATCATTTTCTCTCATACCCGCGTATGTATTACAGAGAAGGCCCGTCGATACAGCTATGTGAGCGACAACTGTATCACATATCACGTGACAGCTGTATCTCATATCACGTGACGCTATTGTTTCAATTGTTTACGCTAATGTGACGTCACGATTTCAGCCCGTCATTTCTGATTCGCGTTTGATTTGAGGCACATGATTTTATTTCGAAATAGATTCGCATTGCGTTCACAAGGCAAATTCTAATGTACCTTTAATTTTGGTACATTTTGACTGATAACCGTATATTTTCAAATCAGAAATTATTGGATTTCAGCATCTCCGGTTTTTTTACGCCCTCCACACGGCAAAAGGCATAAGTGTGATACGAAGTAAGAAGGTCCTTACGATAATATCAACAGCACTCACAATAGAGCAGAAAATTGAGCATCGACGGACCCTTAGCAAGCTAGAGGTGGGATCAGGTGCCCGGAAGGAGTAAGCATCCACTTTTTTCGTAAATTCTTCCAGCAAGGCTAAAGCTTAACAAAGAATGACGTTATTACGTGAAAAAATGAGTTTATGATATTTGTAACTTTACTGAACGTAAATGAA
This sequence comes from Pinctada imbricata, assembly GCA_033119305.1. Lineage (NCBI taxonomy): Eukaryota > Metazoa > Mollusca > Bivalvia > Pterioida > Pteriidae > Pinctada > Pinctada imbricata. Next base: position 23,558,278 of record VSWD01000011.1, on the reverse strand, counting down.
GAGACGTATTGCAATGCACATAGTGAATGAAATCGAGCGGGTATTTGGGCTCTTATTCTGTGATTTGAGTCCAAGGAAAGTGAATAGTGTCAAGTTGTGGTGAATACGCACTATAGGACTCTAGTACGTCAAATACGCATGCGCTAAATTTTAAGCCAATTAGATTCGCTTTGCGTTCACGGGATAAAATGTAATGCGCATTAAATCTTGTGCGAATTAAAGTAATGCGAATTAAATTTTTCGAGTGAACGCAACAAAAATCGAATGTGCATTTTAAAAATTCGATTGATGCGCATTAAACCCTTCGTGTAAACAAGGCATAAGATCACTTGCGTTATATTTTGAAAAGTCTTATATTCGTATTTTATTTTTTTTAGAATACGATTTCGAATATTGCTAAATTTTTCAGATTATATCAGCTTGATATCTTTTCAAATTTCGTCTCTTTTTTCAGTTTTGACTTTGGCCCAAAGATATGAGAGAAAAATACTCTTTCATGTTCTTCTAAGAAAGATACATCGTTACCACCCTCGGGTCTCAAAATTTTGCACGATTTTGAGATCCCTCCGGTCTTCTTTCATAGAAGACCATGAAAAAGTCTTATAATCTTGCATGTTAACATATTTATCTTGCATGCCAACATATTTATCTTGTAGGTTGACACAAATAAGTCGCATGACGACATAACCTATCGAAAGTATGCCACCATAGAAAAGAGAACCTACGATGTAATAATGAAAGACTATGTCACCTATGTAATGTTTCAGAAATATGTAATGAATTTCATTATCTATTAAAGTGTCAAGATAGAGCTATTATATATCAGAGAAATTGTTTAACTCCACGGTAACATTTCTCCTAACACATATAAATTCAGGAAATTAGAAATTTAGATATATCAGCTAAAATTAGGGGATAAACGTACTGTGTTTTGTGGTTCCGACAGGTATATGTTGGATATACTGTTGGAAACGCAGTTATACCGTCGGGGCTTGTCCCCGACGGTATAACGTATGTTTCCAAGAGTATATCCAACATATACCTGTCGGAACCACAAAACACTGTACGTTTATCCCTATTCTAATTCATGTGACATATTTTAACTTTTTATACCCCTCAGAGGGTCTCATTTATCGCTTAAGAGGCGTCGTTGCTACGGAGGATTAACAACGACCAACAGAAATAATTGCGCTGCAAAATATAAAATACAACAGCTTCGTATTTATTACAATGGCGAAACATCAAAGTGTAATCAATAATAAACTTACTTGCTCTGTTGTTTACATGTGGAGAACGCCATTTACAAACTCATACATTATAGTTTTACGTCACAGTATGACGTCACAGGAGCGAAGAACAAAGGGAAGCATGACGTCATACGCAAAAAGTGCGCTAAAGCTTGTAACGTGCAAATTTACGTAGGAATACATTTTGCAGTATGTCAAGTGAGTCGGTTTGCGGCATGTATATCGTCGTTATACATGCTTGTAGAAATCCTGTGAACCAATCAGAATGCGTGAAACAAACAGAATGAATTAGAATTTGTAGTATTAAAGAGATAGACAACTCCCAAGGTTGAATCTTAATCAAACCTATATAACTATCATTATTCACATTTTCATAGGATGAGTTATTTCCATCGATTACCTGGTCCTAATTTGTGCATCTCTCTATCTTATAACATTATGAAATTTTATTACATTATAGGTTTGTATTGCCAACCCATGATGTAATAATATCCAAAAATATCATACAAGTGTTGCATGTTACATTTCTTGAAGGTTTTGGGTCATATGTTGTTGGTTTTCTCATGATGTGAGATAATTTGATCTCATTTTCTTAGGATGAGTTATTTCCATCGCTTATCTGGTCCTAATTCGTGCATCTCTCTATTTAATTACATTAAGGAATTGTATTACATTATAGGTTTGCATTGACAGCCCATGATGTAATAATATCCATGATGTAATAAAAATATCATACAAGTGTTGCATGTTGTATTTGTTGAAAGTATAGGGCCATATGTCGTTTGTTTTCTCATATTGTGAGATAACTTTATCTCATTTTTAAAAGAGGAGTGATATTAAACGATTATCTAGTCCTTTTCCGTGCATCTCTCTTTTTTATTACATAATCAAATTTTATTACATTATAGGTTTGCATTGCCAACCCATAATGTAATAATTTATAATGTAATAAGTTATTACATTATAAAATTTTATTACATTACGGGTTGTGACAACGCCCTCTTTTTAAATCAATTTACATATTCATATGTGTTGCTTGGGCCCCTTCGTTTGGAGTTCTTGTTTGTTTGTGGTCATCTAACAGTGAAGAGATTGTTTTACATCACAATTGTACGTTCTTCAAGACCTCTGGGTAATCGGAGGAGTAAGAGGGTTGTGCGTACGTAATATAGGATAACCACACTATTTGCTACTTGTGTGGCAAAATGCCGTCCAAAGTGGACACCGGTTGCCCATTGGTTTCGTTGGTTTATGTGCGGTCTTTTGTGTTTGATTTTTATATGTCTCTTTTCGATTCTTAGTATGCTCGTCTTTGTGTTTTCGCATCCGGTGTTTTGGTGTTTTGCTGTTGGTGTTGCAAAAGGGTCTTGTTGGAGATCCCCTCCCTTCTTTAATATTGTCAACAACTTCATGTGTTAATGAGAATGAAGTCTTTGTTTTTTTTTAAATCAGTATGTAAATATTCATGATGAAAGTAAGGACAATTCGAGACATTGTTTGTATTGCTATTTGTAATGGTTTTCTTGTGGACTTTTAGTTCTACGATGCATAAAATCATATTGTATGCAATTTGTATATTCGTATGATAAAAATGGTATAATCAAATTGTCTACGGAATCCGACCTGGTGGGTGATCTAAAAGACAGCAAAAAACACTACTGCATTTAGTGGATTCTTTTTTTCTATATTGCAAAAAAATCCTGTTTTATCTTATCAGAATCCATTGAAAACTGTGATACACAGTCACAGATAAGGCGGAGAGATATCAATCTAAATTAATAAAGATAAGAAAGACCAACTCGACTGACGTTCACAATAGACCAATAAAATATTAGAGATTTTAAAAGATAAAATCGATCAAACTAAATCGAGATTCCCATAAGACGATAAACTAACAGTATACGTGCATTGTATAAAATACCTTCACTATACAATACATGTACCCTTTTTTAAACCTCGTATGTCTCGTAAATCTACGGTACAACAAACCATCAGATTCAAACAATAAAAATAAAAAAGATTAAAATCTGAATTTAAGAATTTATTTGCTATTGAAAAAGAAAGATTTTATTTCAAAAAATCAATTTCGAATTCGAAAACCATAAATTGCGGAAAACAGAAAATTGCCCGTCAAGAAAAACCATGATTGTGTTATCTTGGACAAATCATTTATAGGCCTTTCAAGTAAATTTTCAAATCCAAGAATATTTCCGAAACGTACATGTCTGGTCCATGCTGAAAATTTATCAGGTTTTAAATTATGCTATTGAATTTAAAGAGTTTAACATTTTAGAGTGCGTCAAAAAAGCAAATAGGATCTTTGAATTGATAGAAACAAGCTAATATTTGAAGATAATTATTTCCATGAACAATTTTCTTATTCGGGCATCCTTTTGTTTTTACATCACCCAATTGTAATAATAATGATAATAATAATTATGGCAATTTTTAATTACTGGCAAGAAAAGGGGGAATCTCCTATAATGCTCGGTTGCAGCATCTACAGTAATTTACCGAAACACATCAAGCGAAAACATAAGAGTAGACATACACAATAGTAAAATAGAAGTGTACCACCTCGTTACCATCTTGAAGAAAATTTCAAACCAATTTTAATGCACCAGACACGTGTTTCTGAAAGTAAATCTTAATCAGAGATACATTATACCAAAGTGTCCAATTCAGTAGCATTTTTCAATAAGATCTTACAACAATAGCTTTTGAGGGAATTTCGATGATTCTTTTGCCAAAACAAAGCATCTGTCAGGATACAGACCTGGAAAGCATTTATAACACTTTAACATTCCATCGCGGTGGACCAATTTAACTGTTCCACACTGCGAAAGAAATAAGTGTTTATGATAATTACTTGTAGATGAAAGTGTTCCAACCCGTTATCTTCTTGAAGAAAATTTCAAACCAATTTTAATGCACCAGATATATGTTTCGGATAGCAAATCTTCATAATTGCCATGCTTAATTCCAAAGTAGTTTTCAAACACAGCCAAATTTATTAAGTAACGCCCAGTATTTTGCTTTTTGAATTTTGTGTATCTACATATGTACTTAGTAATTAGAACATTGCTCTAAATTTCACGTAGGGCCGATTAATTCGCATAGTTGAATAAAATCTATATATCTAGCATTTGTAATGTTAAACGTCTTCAAATTCAATAGCATCATTTATAAACAGATAAATTTGCAGCATGGACCAGACATGAAAGTTTCGGGTACTCAACCCTCGTCAGTGATCCTCAATCTAGACAATGTTATATGGTCAAAGAGGGTAAATTTATGTCCAAAAATGTACCGAAACACGTAGCAGGATGGGTGGGATATGATGATGATACAGGAGCCACTTTATTCTTATTTTGTTAGATCACCCGCTAGATCGGAGTCTGATGCTCAATTACAGCTAGGTGGCAGGACGAACATGTCTAATTTCCAAAGTGAAAGTCGTGATCATACACCAGAATACATAGAAATGTCCGATCTGTGTTGATCATACATATATATGAATAAGATTTTGATAACACAAAATTTTGAATGCGTTGAAGAGACAGACGATCAGCCGAAGTTGATCGAACTTGGCTACATGTGCCGCGTAATTTTTCCATGCAAATCCGAAAATTATCAAACCAAGAGTACCAAAAATCCATAAAAAGGGACAATAAATGAAACAAACAAAAAGTCGTGTCTTCGTATTTCGGATTTCTTTTAAAATGCGAGCAAATCATTTGACAAAATGTTTCGCAAACACTTTTGATATTTCCAAACATACAAAGTTCTTTAATGATGATGTCAGATCATGAATTGCAATTCTCAAATGTAAAGGTTTAAACATACAAACACCCAATGCTAATGTACACACTTGAAACTTATATAGATATTTGATTTATCTCATGGTATAGTTTGATGCACGTGCAATTGTATTTACTTACCCTTTAAGACGCTGTCATTACATGATAAATGCACTCTGGATATTGCTCTCAAAGTTTCATATATTAAAACTTCTAAGGTACTCAGATGGGATTAGTGGGCTAAGGTAGAAAAGTAATCGACCTGTCTGGGTTTTGGGACAAACAGCTTTGAAAAAGAAAATCAAGAGAAGATGTTTTGATATAAAAGCCTAACGACGTCTTTGAAAACACTTCAAAAAGACTTTCTCAAGAACATATGTACGAATACACAGAAAATACAGCGGGGATGTCGTATAAGGTATAATTATCAGCTCGTCTTGAGTGTCAGGTACCAGGTTACTCGATGGTAACGGTTGCAACGTTGAGATTAACAAAGTACACAATACTGTGAAAGTAATTGATGACCAGCAATCATAAGAACCAACAAAATACTGGTGTACATTAACCATCTCTGAAGAAAATTTTTTTTTTTTCGTTTTCGTCATCATAACAAGACATTTAAATGCATCACATGATTATCCCTGGAATGTCTTTGCTAAAACTGGCAGGGACAATAAGACTTGTATGTCCTTGGCGCTGATATTATTGCTTTTTGCTTGACAGAGATACCTCCAACCGACGAGTATTATGATGTATGGACAGTGTATGGACACGAAATGAAAAAAGAGCTTTCTTTTGGTATCCATAGTATTGCATTCTTTACTTATTTTTTATTGAACCATTATTTCTCTTGAACTGATTGAAATAGAAACATTAATTGGAATAATTCTGATTCCTTTTTGGGTATACCCGAGTAGGCCTATATAGCTGACCTCCTTGATTTTGTTTAAGACGAAAATAGAGAAGATGTACAAATTGTTGTTAAGGAGTCAAAGATACAGGGAATACGGCATATTTGTGTAAGTCTCCACTTACAAGTCAAACGCGAACCCCGAAATTGAGGAAGGAGAGGAGTGAGCGTCCGATGACTAAATGCAACACCCGCTTCGAGTGCCAAATAGCAACTTGTCAAAAATGGTAATGTCCTATGGTGGCATATTTCTGCCATCCACTTATCAGACAATTTTATAGACTTAGTCATGATTAAGTTGACTTGTCGGATCTTAAAGCCGACACATAAGAAAAGACAAGTCGACTTGAATTATCTGGAATATCTCACAATTCGACTTAAATATCTTACAAGTCGACATAAAACTAAGACAAATCGACTTAAATATATTACATATCAACATATTTATCATACACATCGACTTATTTGTCTAGCAAGTCGACTTATTTATCTTAAAGTCTACATATCTATCTTACAGGTTATCTTATTTATCTTACAAGTAGGCTTATTTTGTTACAAGTTGACAACAACTCCATGACTTAATATATACGCCGACTTGTAAATTATTTAAGTCGACTTAAGGTGGCTCAATAATCCAAGAATTCTTTGTCAGAGTCAAAAAAAGGATTCTGTTTATTTGACATACATGTCTGATGATTTATATTAGTAAGTAAGATTACATATCATCGTTCATTTGATTGACTAGTGGTCCTCTGAATATACATGTGTAAATCAATTCCGAGATCTGTCGCAAAACAAGTAATTTTGATAGATAAATACATGACATAGGGATAATAATTTCAGATTAAAACCATTCTTGTGATTATTTTCACCATGATATAATCAAATATGTCTATTTCTTTATAGATAATGCTTTCGAAGAGTAAAATAGCTAAACCTGTTCCCGAAACGTACATTTTTGTGCAACCCCCACCCAAAATGAAAATCTAAAAAAAGTACCCAGTACCCATATTTGTCATCAAAGTGATAAGAAGGCTTTGTCAGAAGTTATTTTCTTTTACATATTTCTCAACGGCAAACTCTGTTCTTAAAAATTAATTATAAAAAAGTACATGTTTTCGTTCATCCTGATTCAAAATACTTGGTTGTCATAGTAACGATTTTAAGGGGGTGGGGGTAGGGTTGTCAATAATGTTTAAAGAAGGGGGCGATTCTGAAATAAGTAATTCGGGTGATGAAATTTCTAGATTTAGTTATATTTTAAACGGCGTTAATAATGTAAAATAAGCGGTATTTTTTTTTCAAAGCACAACGATCGCCGGTCGTCAGAGATACGGAAATATGAATAAGAGAAATAGAAAAAGTAAACGGAAGCGTTTTTAAACATTTTGACGTTCAAGGTAAATAAGTAGACGTCACTAACCTCCCTCGTTCTCGATAATACGTGCACTCATTGGTAAAATGAATATATCTTTGAACAAAGCAGGGTTAAAACTAAAATTCACTCGCTAAAAGTTTTTAAATAGGGAAACTTTATTCGATAACATCTCGCTGCAAAGTACGATAGTTCACAAAATTGTAGAAAAATTTGTAATACCTAAGATAATTAGAGATAGCAAACTTGAAATATTTTATCTATTATATTGCTAAAATCTCAAAGAAATATCCTGTTTGATAATTAAACTTTAGTTTTTCTACTTGATTTTATTGCTAAGCAATACACGGTTGAATTTCCGATGATGACGTTATAAAAATAATACGTTTACGGCAGTAGCAAGGGTGTCTCACTTACGGGATATTTTTTAATGTATAGATTTAACGATGCATTTGACTATATACATATTACACTCAGATTGTAGATGATAATGTTCTGGTTCCATCGATACCAAACTTGTCGAAATCCGTCAAGAAACAAGCGAATTAGAGGAGTTTGAAGACCCAAACCGCACTCGGTTCTATTCGAACCAGTATTGAATCCGGGAATATGATGACGTCAAACGATTATTGAGCCTCCTTAAGATAAAAGATAAACTAGACTATGCCCCTAACGAGACGAAAATATCTCCCGCAGCAATATTCTTTGAAAAGATATCTTTGATCAAGGTCAAGTGTCTATTGTGACCTTGACCTTTGATCTTGGTTCAAGGTCATGACACACCCTTAGGCCATAAAAAGCATTTCTGTGAAATATTAATGAAATCCATTCACATGGGGAGCAATTACGCTGTGGATAAGGAAATCCACTCATTTTAGTAGAGTCCATTCGATCAAAGCCTTTGATTTTTCGACACTTTACACTACAATTCCACATTCTAAATTGAAAGAAAGACTCGCAAAAATTATAAGTAATGCGTTTACAAGTAAGAACGGTAATCGCAAATACAAATTTATTGTTGTTAACTATGACAAAACCTACTTTGTAAAAGAAAAGTCCGATTCTGAAAATAAGTACACTGAAACAGACATTATTCAGATGTTAAACTTTCTGATCGACAACATTTTTGTGGTGTTTGGAGGAAAGGTCTTCCAACAAATTGTCGGAATTCCAATGGGGACCAATTGTGCCCCACTCCTTGCCGACATTTTCCTTTACTCGTACGAAGCTGAGTTCATTCAATCTTTGGTCTCTGAAGGGAAAAGATACTTAGCTTCTGACTTTAACTTCACTTACAGATACATAGACGATGTGTTGTCCATCAATAATCCAAAATTCGCGGATTACCTGAGCAGTATCTATCCTTCGGAGCTTGAAGTCAAAGAAACCTCAGAGACAATTAATTCAGCATCCTATTTGGACATAATGTTGTCCTACGACACTGATGGTCACATGAACACCTCACTCTATGACAAACGTGACGACTTCAATTTCAGCATTACAAACTTTCCTTTTCTGAGTAGCAACATCCCTTCATCGCCTGCTTATGGCGTGTTCATATCTCAGTTGATACGCTATGCCAGAGCAAGTACCAAATATACGGATTTTGTTCTGAGAGCTAGGCGTCTTTCAGATAAGCTTCTCGGTCAGGGATATGTTTGTGACCGACTAACATCGTCACTAAGGAAGTTCTACGGTCGATATGGGGAACTCGTCATACACTATGATGTTCCACTCTCAAGAATGGTGGATGATATTCTGTCATAGACCATTTGAACCATCGAACCAAAGATTGTACTCTATATCTTCCAAAATGGAAGTAACCGGATGTGACAGTTCTACCGAATTGAAGCGACGGGTGTTGCATGCAAGCAGGAGATGCTTACTCTTCCTGGGCACCTGATCTCACTCCCATATCGGGAGTTCGCTTCTTTTCATATGGTGGAGGTTTTTGTTTGTTTGCTTTGGTTCCTGTTTTGTCCTGATTTTGTATGCCTTCGGTTTCTGATTTTTGAATTATCGATTTTGTGCTGTATACAGGGATATGGTCATTATCCATATTTGTCATTTCAATAATGGTGTCTATAGTGACCTTGACCTTTGACCTATGACCTTGGTTCAAGGTCATGGTAAATCTTCAGGTCCCAAGAAAGGTTTCTGTGTAATATTATTGAAATCCATCGACAGGGGGGAGGGGTATGCTCTGGATAAGGATTCCTAACAGTGCCTATTGTGACCTTGACTTTTGACCGTTTTTCAAAGTCATGACACGCCCTTAGTTTCTGAGGAACATTTCTGTAAACATCAAAGAATTACCTATCAGTATTTCAGTCTCAAAGTCGAGAAGGCAAGGCAAAATCATCAGAATTTCCATTGGAACGGTTTCAAAACTCGGAATAAATAACATTCCAAAGTGAGACCAGGTGCCAGCGGAGAGTGCAACACCCGTCGAAACAACTCCATGAAAACTTGTCAAATTCGGTGATTGTCTCGATGTTTATGCTAGTAAATATTTCGTGTTTGGAGATTATGACAGTCATTCAATTGCAATCCAGAATGTCAATGATCATTCTTGAAAGGGATATCTGATATTCACTTATTATATCCCCGTAGCGACCGAAGAACTTCCTCAAAGATGATTTTAACCGTTGTGTTATATAACCCCGAACAAGTAGCTTACTTGCAAGCCGTCTGGTTCTAACGATGAAATCTCTATATTTTGAACATGTGAAATATTATTGAAGTCCATCCACAAGAGAGGAGTTATGCTTTGGACAAAGTTAAACTAATTGTGTCTATTTTCAACTTTGACTTTTGACCTATGACCTTTGTTCAAGGTCATGGCATACCCTTAGGCCCTAAGGCACATTTCTGTAAAATATTATTGAGATTCATCCACAGGTGGAGGAATCATGCTCTGGACAAGGTTTTACTAATGGTGTCTATTGTGACTTTGAATTTTGTTCAAGGTCATGTCACACCCGTAGGTCCTGAGGAACATTCCGTGTTATATCATTCAAATCCAGGCCCAGGGGGAGGAGTTATCCTCTGGACAAGGTGTGATGGACAGACTGACTGACGGACGTACGGACGGACGGACGGACGGACGGACAGACAGGATGATTCCGATATACCCCCAAATTATGTTCGAGGGGATAAGTAAGGGTATAATAAGTCGATTTGTAAGATAAATAAGTCAAATTGTAAGATAAACAAGTCGATTTGTAAGATAAATATGCCGACTTGTGAGATATCTAAATCGACTTGTTAGATGTTTAAGTCGACTTGTAAGATATCTTATCTAGCAAGCGTGTGTCATAAGTGAGTAGTAATATAACCATTATCTGTCGACTTAAAGATCTGATAAGTATTCCTAAGTCGACATAATAATAATCTGACAATTGGATTACAGAAATATGCCACCATAATGTCCAGATAGGTTAAAAACGGTCAATTGGAAAGGTCGTCCTCAAGAATGTCCTTACGTATCCTTCATAGGCTTTGAAGAAATCCATCAATACAATCATCTCCTCATATTTCTTTCATGTTTTCTTTAAAATTTTCGTTTCTTTTTGGTCTCTTTTGCATCTCTTTCTGTGGTTGTCTTCTCTGTGTTTTGCATTAAGGTTTTTGGGGTTTTGCTTTGGGTGCTGCAACCGAGTGTTGTTGGAGATCCCCTCCTTTCGAAATGTTCGACGATTTTTACTATCAAATACAAGTATGTCATCATTATTTCTCATTACTTGATCTTTCAATACAATTTTGAAAAAAGAAAAGATTTGCTATATCTTAATCTAACAATGAAAAGAAATGAACTGATCAGTGAATGCTGCGTATCGTATTGCTGCTTATTTTCTGAAATAGTGACTGAACAAGAATATCATATAACTGAATTATATCAACCAATCAGATTGCTAGCTAGCGGTTCCATATTTTACGATATAACAAAGCTCTGCGCCTCGCTTTCGATTATACACCTAGAATCGGGAGAAAATGAATGAATTACTAACGATTGGGCAATGATTCCGACAAAACATGAGAAATAAATGTGTTTGATGAACCAAATTCGAGCAACGGGTAGATTTTGATGTGTACATGTACATGTACCTGATGTCATATGATCAATGACGCCGCGGCATCAATTTCAGTATTACACACTTTCCTATTCTGAGTAGCAACATCCCTTCATCGCCTGCTTATGGCGTGTTCATATCTCAGTTGATACGCTATGCCAGAGCAAGTACGAAAATACGGATTTTGTTCTGAGAGCTAGGCGTCCTTCAGATAAGCTTCTCAGTCAGGGATATGTTTGTAACCGACTAACATCGTCACTGAGGAAGTTCTACGGTCGATATGGGGAACTCGTCATACACTATGATGTCCCACTCTCCAGAATGGGGGATGATATTCTGTCATAGACCATTTGAACCATCCAACCAAAGATTGTACTCTATGTATTCCAAAATGGAAGTTACCGGATGTGACGGTTCTACCGAATTGAAGCGGCGGGTGTTACATGCAAGCAGGAGATGCTTACTCTTCCTGGGCACCTGGTCTCACTCCTATATCTGGGGTTTGCTTCTTTTCATATGGTGGACGTTTTTGTTTGTTTGCTTTGGTTCCTGTTTTATTCTGATTTTGTATGCCTTCGGTTTCTAATTTTCTGAATTATCGATTTTTTCTGTATACAGGGATATGGTCATTATTCATATTTATCATTGATCAAAATTTATATGAAATCCCGAAAAATAGTAGAAATAAATGTTTAACGTTCTCAACTATGATTTAAAAGAACAACACGTACATAGGCATTTGAATTCCGAGATTTAAATTTGTATGAAGATGTCAGTTTTAGGTTAATATTCAAAGTCTACATGTGTCAAAAGGCTAGAGATAATATCAAAATGTAAATCTAATCTGAACTTAAGACAGATCATCCCTCGGATCTCATATGCTCATATTTCCTAAATAACAACTTTAAAAATATTTTCATTTCCATATTCAAAGCTTATATTAACCCTGATATACAAACAAAATACAATTCGTGGTTTCTTGATTATACCGAGAACTTAGCCGTTTGAACTGAACATTGAACCCTATTGGGAAAGTTAGAAAAAAATCTCTTTTTATAGGTGATAAAATGTAACTGTAAAAGTTTTTTTTCCCACAATCATATAAGTTTGATAGTCTGAGGAATGTTCTGAAGAGAAAAAAAAGGTATCCAGGCAAATATTACCAGCAATTCTGACCCGAGGGATGTTCTTTCTTTAGTTTTATCACACGAAGAAAGACAAAAACAATGTTGAATTTCTTTCCCAAATTTATTCAATATAAAACATTGACATAACATGAGAAATGTCACATGGTATTTTTAAAAGTATATTTGTAAGACCGGAATTTAACGCAAGATTTATCAGTTTGAACAAGTTAATCTCGTTACAGTATGTGAAACTTCGCAGCGTCCTTCAATCGATTCAATTACTTCTTCTGCAGTGGAAGTCTTCTTTCCTGACAATCTAAAAGAGTAAAGGAATAGAGCCCTTAAGATAAATAATTTAAGACATTAAATTTGCGATTTAACGATACTTATTCCTCAAAATATTACAGTATATTGCGAAAATCATGCATATAATTGTTAAATAAATAAATCTCGATAGTAGATTTTTTAAAATAATATGACAAAGCATCTAAAAGGATATGTATACTAATTTAAAAGAAGTTTTAAAAAAAACACTTACTCGTCAAATTTATAATCTAAATCTTCAAGTCTCTGTTCAACAGCAACAAGAATAGAAATATCTATCGCATAGTTACATCTCTGCAGAATAGCTTCAGCTGATTCTAAAGTTTTCCTCATATTGTCTCTTTGTAAACTTTCAGATGTTGGGCGTCTGGAACTAGAATGGATTGCCTGTGCCTTTTCTATTTCTTCGACAAACAAATACTTCTTTTCTTTACCTTCGCTAGTTTCCTTGTAACAGATTTTATCTTTTCCTCAATTTGCAGAAACTTGTGATTTTTATGTTCCATAATTGCACATGATGAACAAATAGTTTCATTACATTCCGTGCAGAACATTTCACATTCTTCAGGAAAGTGTTTATGACACACTTCTCTTTGTATCTGATTTTCATTTACAAACTTGAGTGTGCCAATACCGACGATAATATGGGTAATGAATCTGAATTTGAAATGCATATCATAACAGTTCTTGCACAGCGCACAGGAACACGAGAAACAAAAGTATTCACTTTTTTCCGTTTCACAAAAACCACATCGACCACCATGATATGTTGCTGGTGTCTCTATAAAGTTCTTGACAATTGGAAATCTCTTGTTGTCTGTTATATTATGGGCATCTACGCTTAGAAAACATTCCGGACATTTGAACTTGCTCGCATTGATTTCCTTAATCAAGCATCCTTTCCCAAAAACGTGAAGACAAGGTAATAGAATAGGGACATGATCTATACCGTTGAATTTCTCTTTGCAGATGCGACACAAGTAAATATCGGACATGTCTGTTAAAATGTGGGATTATCGAAGCGCATGTTGAATTTAAATTAACATAAACTCCGCCCCGAATATGTCATTGAACAATATTTTGTTAAAGATAACATAGCTATAACTAACCAGAGAGAGGATATAATAAAGGTTTCAGATATATATTTGTATGATCGAGGGGAACTTTTCGTTTCCATAATCACTTATCCACGGATTTGATGCACTACAGTACGAAAAACTTTTCAAACACCATGGGCATAAAGGATCAGGGATATTGTAAGAATTGTGATAAAAATAACATTGATATCAGTATGATACTACTACCCTGTTGCTTACAAGCAATTTGCTCTGTCTGTATCGATCAACTTTCGGATTGTACGACTCACCTTGATATTAGGGGGATCGAAGAAAAAAGTGCAATTTGTCCGTACTGCAAAACAAGTTTTGAAGCTTCAACAATATCCTTCGACGAAAACAAATCTCTCTCAAGACTAGTGTCATTTTCTTCGTATGAAACTTGCCTACATTGTGGAAATAATAATCTAGTCACTCACTTTTGTGATAAGTGTTATTTCTTTTGCGAAATTTGTTTCGCACAGCACGAGAAATTAAACCATTCATCTCAAGACATACATCGCGTGCGTGAAACCGTTTCTACAGATGCACATCTTTTGTTAAATTTAAATCAAAGATATGATACTTATACATGTAAACAATTTCGTAAATCATTTTATTGTTCAGATTGTGAACAATGTTGTTGTTCAAAATGTATCCTGTTCGACCATTCTGAACACAATTATAACCCCTTTGAAAACATCTTTATATCCAAGAGTAGACTGCTAAAGCAAAAAATTAAAAATGTGGTTTCAAAGTATGGACTAACAACAGCCGGTTCTTTAAATCTTGGAGATGAGGATGAAGTTCAAAAGAGTACAGAAACACAGACAAGGAAGAATGGCGACGAATTGGGTCAATGGAATGTTAAATCAAACAAGATACGCAATATAATCAGATTTATTAATATTGCACTGGAGACAGGGAATATAAGCAATTTCTTGTTGATTTCTTCAAGATTAGAAACACTGCTTGAAAATATCTTATCCGGAAATGCAGCTCAGATTGAAGGTAAGACAACTCTACATTCTTTTTTTAAAAAATTAAGACTTAGTTTGAAAACAGGAGAGAATATTAACTAAATATCACAAGTACTTACCACTTCCGCATTATAAGGAAGTGAACAAGAATCATTAGTCACATAAAAAAGCAAAATGGTCGTGTCTGGTGCAGAAAAAATTGGTTTGGAATTTTTTACGTGAAGGTATAAGGGCTGGAACACTTCCGTATTATTACATCTAACAGATTGTGCATTCTTCGAGACAACAATTAAGGGGAGGGTTAGATATACGTCACCAGCATAGGGATAATTTCATCATATTTCTACATTTTCTAACCTGGCAGATGACTGTTCTAAGTCGGTACCGATTGCCCATCGGTCTCGCTGGTTTATCTGTAGTCTTTTGTGTAAGGTACTTTGGTTTCGGGGGTTGTCTTTTTATCCCTATTATGTATCTTGTAGTGCTTCTCAAGTCGACTTTGTGTTTATCATTTGGGCGAATTGGCGTTTCACTATGCGTTCTTCAACCTGATGGTAATCCCCTCATTCTTCTTTATATGGAATAAGTGCCCTACAGTCAAAATTATTCAGTTGACCTTCAAATATTGTTTTCTATCGCCTTGGTTTATCACATTCATGATATATTTTCAGACGAAATCACTTGGCGATCATATCCTATAGATAGTTTTCCTGCAGTGAGTTACTTGCATGGAATTATGTTGGATTTTTGCGAGAGATTGACCAATGCAGCTAAGACCATGTCATTGGATATACATGCCCATCCTAGGAACAATAAAGTAAATATTGGGTTTGTTGGTCGACCTGAGAGAAAATTGATGCGCCTAGTATCAAAGAAAACAGGTAAGCGATATTGAAATAATTCTTTGAACGTTGATTGAGTATATTCAAAATTCGCCTTCAATTTGCAAAAATTACAAAATGTGGTGACCTTATTCTACGTATTTTAATTTGTCGATAGGATACACAGTGACCTTTTCGAGAGGCATTAGATGTTAAAATTCGGCGGTTTTACTTTCACACCAATACCATTAGAATTATCATAATTTTATAATAAAATCGTTTTTCGCGTCAAAGGACAAACAGGAGTCTGGTCCATTAGCTTACTAATAAAAAGCACAGTATAGCATTGTGGTTGGTTGTTAATGATTACATTAGTTGCTATGCGCATGATTTGATAACTAGCTTAATTACAAGTTTAATATCTACATACGCAGCGCACTCAAAATATTAATTTTGCTTGGGGTTTTTACGACTCTACATGTAGAAGACAGGTATATGTTAGGTAATTTAAGAATCTAATGTTTATTTTTGCTTTTTCATTAGATTAGTAAATGTCAGTTGTCTAATCGCAAATTTTATGTAAAACAGCTTCCCGTCGAGGATTTACACAAATTATTATCAGACCACTGACTCTTCGTCATTTAATGAAATTGCAAACCTTAACATTCAATTCTTTATTACATCAATTATGAAATTTTGTTTAGATAATTCAAAATCGACGATTTATGAAGCAATAATTTTCATGTTTTAGGGCAGGCTTGTGACGAAATCGAGGATGAAGATGCTTACAATACATCTCTACATATCCCATTGCCTTTTATCCTTGTGTGTTTCTTAAAGGAAAACGAGACAATTTCATGCTGTGTGGAAGGCAAATGCAGTATAGAACAACAGGTAAGTTGAATGGTTGAAGTTATCAACATCTGATTTTAGATTTTAAGAGAGATTTGAGAGTGGCGTAATTCTGCGTATGCCGTTTTTGAGTTCATTCCCAATGTTTTTGTCAAATAATGATTTTGACACTTCTTTGGCGGCTTAAGGACTTTAGAAATGTCGTGCTTGATTTTTGCTGTGGTTTTGGTTGCTCAATGAAACCACTCACTTATAATAGATAAGTCGACTGAATTATGGGTTATGTTCTTTATCAAATTGGTCAAGTTGTTCAAACGCGGGTCTTATTCACGTTTTCAAAAGCATGATAAGAAATTTTAAATACAGCTGACACTCGTTATCTCGAAGTCGATGGGCCCACTGAAAATACTTCGACATAAGCGGAGTTCGAGATAAACGTCAGTCGAATTTACTCTTTATTTTAGAATGTTTTGTGGTACAGTACCACCTATAAGGCATACAGAATCGTTTGCTATTGTATTTTATACAATAGATATCGGAGTTTAAAAGGCTACTCATGTTGACAATGCAAACAAGCATTTTATTTCACAACGTAGAAATGATTCTAGAAGTACCATAAACGTAGTCTTAACACTTTAATTTTACGAAGACGAGCATTGAGAACGTCAGATATTTTTATTCTTTGTGTGTCCCCTCCCTTCCGCGCCAATCGCCTCGACCTTGATATAATACCAGTTTGGTTGTTTCACTACGTAGAAATGATTCTAGAAGTGCCATAAAAGTAGTCTTAACACTTAAATTTTACGAAGAGGCACATTGAGAACGTAAGATATTTTTATTCTTTATGTGCCCCCCTCCCCTCCCTTCCGCGTCGATCGCCTCGACCCTGATATAATACCAGTTTGGTTGTCTTATCAATCTGTCATGTGCTGTTGACCTTCAAGAATTTTATATCATTGTGTCATCAAATTACAATAAAGACATTTGTGCGTACGCTATTTAATTTTTCGTCTGCTAGATTTCAATGTCGCACATGTCTTCATCCTTCGCTTGAATTAAATCGTATGGAATCTTAGTGTATGAATATTTATGCACGGATTAATTTGTAGATCATCAGTATCATTGTTGCTCAAATTGCTTTATTTCAGTTACGATGAATCTTGCCAATTTTTTGTTTTTTTGTTTTGTTTTTACGATGAATCTTTCAATTTTTTTTTAGTCGTTGTTTCTTTAAAAATTTCAACACAACAAACAAGGCAATTTTAATGATTGAAACATGCACTTATTATTGTTTCCGCAATGATATTATGATCTAATTAAATGTTATCCTCCTTAATTTTTGATGTTACGGTCTATCAAACAACGGCGTTACCGGTACCTATAATTGTTTGTTTACCATGCAATTTCACTATTATTTGGAGCGTTAATTGGTTTGTTTATACAAACATTAGGACTTCGACTTAACGAGTGTGAAATACATGAGGAAAGTGACTTGGGACTTAAAAAATACTTCGAGATAAGCGAAATTTCGAGATAACCGATTTCGAGTTATCCGAAGTCAAATTGGTAAGAATATGAAGGAAAAAAGTTGGGACTGTCGCTCGACTTCGAGATAAACGGAATTTCGAGATAACCGAGTTTGAGATAACGAGTGTCAGCTGTAATATGTTTAATGTTGAACATGTGCTTAGGGCAATCATCTCTTTGATAAATAGTCACGGGTCATTTCAGTTCAAATACCAGTACTTAGTCCAGTTAGGTCGATAATATTACAAAAACTTCTAGGTTTAATATCCGAAATGTCAAACGTTATTACAAGTTTCTCGTTTTCCATTTTCTTTCTCTTTCAGTATTTTTTCTATGTTTCAGTTTGAATCACTACTTAAGTCTCCAGTAAGAACACTTATTGTTCATCAGAATGCAGACCTTTCGTTTTCAAATCAACAGTCGCACCTTGTTGTTTCAAATCAGAAAGATGAAGTACGTCAAGGACTTGCTTCTTTGGTAGAAGAGACAATGTTTGGAAAATTTAAAGAATATGAAAAAGATATAGACAGAGATTCATACTCACTACTTCAGGAATTTTCGGCGATCAGGCGTTTGCAAGAACCGATGGACTTAGCAATCTCAACTGATATCAGTACAAAGAGAAAGGTCTCTCCGGAAATCATTCAGCTTCTTTCTAAGTATGTTTTCATAGAATTTATGTTTATACTAATTCTAATAATCTATAGTATTACCAGTCTAGTATTTGATTATATGAACGATTATGTTCTACTTGATATTTTAGAAAGATATTTTGATTGTTTAGAAGTGTATTAATTACTTCTTTCTAGCTGTGTCGCCTGAAAGAGGCTTTGTTTTGGCTCTTTGTCGATTTGACATCATAGATGTTATTGTGCTGATTCGAGAACATTTTATTCCATTCAAAATTATCACCGAAATTAAAGGGAGTTAACGTCATGGCGCCATCCCTTAGGTGCTGTTTTGGGCATGTTTTGTTTTGGTGAGCTGCTAAGTCGACCCTGCGGGAAAATTGTGAGCCGCGCACTCTCTGTATAGTAAATATACGAATCTGAATTCAAAAAAAAATAGGGCGCTACTGAAACGAATATTGTTGGCTCCCCTTGAAGCATCACTGATGAGAATTTAATATTCGAAGCATGTGCCTGGTGCAGAAATATTGGTTTGGAATTTTCTTCATGAAGGTATAGAGGTGGAACCCTTCCGTATTATTGATATGAGACACTGCTACTTGCACCATCTTTACATATTCCCAAATAAAGTATAGAATTTGCACTTTGATAATGGGAATATAAACGCGGTGAGTTGATTTGCAACATGACGTCAATAGGTAATTGGCCTTAGTAACTGAATTTTAAACACAGTGAAACGTCATTGAAGTGTGAAGAAATGGAATGTCAATCTATATGATAACTTTCCTTTTGTAATGTGATTATACTGTGATACCGATGGTGCACATCCTGGAACTAAAACCCTTGAATCAATTGTGCAATTGCAGTACCAAAATCCCTAAGAATATAATTTTTTTTCGTAATCTAGGTTGGTATGTCTGCTGGTGGATTGTTAGTTCCACGGATATCGTTATATCAGTTTTACTGTGATTCTACGCTGACTCTCTTTTTACCATAAAATTTAGGTATTGTTTAGGATTTCGCTCTTGGATTTCCTTTCTTTTGGCCCCGAACACCTCTGATGATGAATTATTTATGCTTTGAATTTGAAGACATAAAATTATTGAAATGCGCATATGGTGCTCTTAAGTATTAGAAAAGAACATATATTTCGATATAATATATCTAAACGATAGGCTGGATACCACTGAAGTTAATAACATACCAATTAAAAATCGTCATAAACCTCGAATGAGTATAACGCAATCGTCTTCAAAGTTAATCTTTAAAAGATTTTAATGCTTCTCACTGCCAACGGTTTCCGTGTACTTTATGAATTGTTATGGTGGGTTCTGCAACCGAGCCTTGTGACAATTATTATTTGCGATAGGACAACAATAGATAAACAGCTTTTGCTTGATATTGATTAAATAAAATGATTTCTTTGATTTCTAGGTATGATGACATTGTTGCCTTTGGAGTATGGAACACTGATTTCCGTATTCTAACAAAAAAATCATTCTCTGCGTATCAGAAGAATAACATCTGCAAACAGCTTGAAGAAACCGACAAGTCATTTTACACTTCGTGCAAACCGTCATTTTATATAATAATAAATGAAGAAAAATATTGCCCGTATGCAATTCAGCAAGGAGCCAAAATTACAGAGCACGGCAATTCGGTTATAAAAAGAACTAGTGGGACATTGGGTGGTATTGCAATCGGGTCGAATCAAAAGCTTTACGGGCTTACATGCAGCCATGTTTTACCACAAATAGACTCGGCTGTGTATATGAGCGATGGTTTGGGTAATTCAATCGGTCAATGCATATTTTCAAATGCAAGTGGTCCTGAATCAATGTGTGACTTCGCGGTATTTGAAGTAGATGGTCATATAGTATATAATTGCATCCGATCACTCGTAGATGAAAAGAACAAAGAAAGAAAGGCTTCATTGTGTAAATTCGACCTTAGTAGCTTAAGCGGAAAATACGTTCACAAGAAAGGAGCAAGTACAGAGTGGACAAAAGGTATAATCGCATGTGCAGAACTACATGACAGATTTTCTTGCGGTCGTACTGATAGCAAAGAACTGATGGTTTTTGAAGGGCTCAATAAGACGCAATTTGCTGATAGAGGAGATAGTGGATCTCTTGTTATTGCTCACGATCTTAGAAATAATAGAAATAATTTGCTCGTCCTTGGTATGGTTTCAGGGGGCGAATTGGAACTACGTGAAGATAATTCGAGCGCAAATACTCAAAACTTAACCAGTTATTCCCTAGGCTTCTCTTTGAATCATGCGATTGACCTTTTCCAAAAAAAATTCTCGAACATAGACTTGCATTTTGACAATGATATTAAATCATCTTCATCAGAGAGTGATAGCGAGTAAAAAAAAACACCCCTCTTCACCAAGTTCGAGTATTTTTAAATATTTCAAGTATTTATTTTTCTATTCTTGCGTATAAGGGATCAATTGCATAATTTGATTCTCGTGCATGTAAAGATAATTATATCTGACAGTGGTAGAAGTGTATATTGATCCATAATTATTTTCAATCATGACAACTGCAAAATGTAGCATGTTTTGAATGCATCTTGTTTCTGGCATTATAAATCAGTATTCAAATTTCGTTTTTATTTTGAATGCAATTTATGGAATACCAATGTTAAAAAGCACAAAGAGATAACACAATGCTTCTTCGTTTTCTTGTAGCGAGCCCTTATGGTAACGCGTATACACATATTTTATTGAGAAAATATGCTGAATCAAAGAATGAGAATGTACTACTATGCTTTCAAAAACTTTCGTCACCTCGCAGACAGAGTTACTGCGGAGATGCTGGATATTGCCATTAAAATTTTTTTTCGACTCCAAGTAGACGTATATGTTATACTCAATTTTTGTTTATAAGTTAAATTTATTGAAAATATTTTTCTTAAATCAGGTAACGATAAAGCATCAATAAGGCGGCGTAACCACGGGAAATCCTACATTTCCGGTTTTAAACGAGACGTTTCGCTCTGATTGCTTTTCTCTTCTCGGGTGGTTTCGTACTGTCAGAAGTCGGAATATGTTTGTTTTTTTCTTTTGTTCTTAAGTAATTTATTTTCAGCTAGCCTAAACATTATTCTTACAAAATAAAAATGAATTATAAAGAATCATATTTTTAAAGAACCATATTTTAAGCCCCCCCCCCCCCCTTAAAATGTTCATCTGCTGGTCTCGATCAATTTTACAAATGCATCCTTGTTTCCACTCGCCTTATACTACCTTTTTTGGCAATCATCAAACAGAAAGTTTTGTAAGATAAGATAAACCATCATAGTCAAAATAAAAAGGAAAGATCTTATTATATTTCGATATAATCATATCTATTTTCTCTCCGCTCGCACAAAAAGGCTTTGCCTTGATTCATATTATTTTCTTATGATAAAGATTATGATAAAACTGATAGATGCTATGTGTTTTAAACCCTAAAAACTATCTAACGGTCGAAATAAATGATTGTATATTGCATGCATTTTTGTTTTACTTACATTTCTGCCAAGATAAGGAAGAGATCCTGGATATGGCGTGGATACAGTGATCACACTGGAACACACACACACTCTCTCACACATACACCCTCCCTCACACACCCTCACTCTCCCTCACACAAATACCCACACTGGTTCCTGTTCTATCCTGATTTTGTATGCCTTCGGTTTCTGATTTTCTGAATTGTCGATTTTGTGCTGTATACAGGGATATGGTCATTATCCATATTTAAAATTTAAACTTTATTTATTTTACAACGTTTAACAAACAAGTTACACAACTTATATTAATGTCTCACGTTGGCTCAGATGTTGGCGTGAGGGGGTCCAAGGAGCAGGAGGAAACCGGAGTACCCGGAGGAAAACCCCCTGCAGAGGCCTGGGTGGGGGACCACCTACCCTCCAACATAAGACCCTTCGCCGAATCTGTGATTCGAACCCGGGACCTTAGAGGTGAGAAGCGAGCGCGCTACCACTGCGCTAACCCGGCCGTATTAGCATTATCCATATTTGCCACACTCTCCCTCGCACTCACACCCTCATGCACACAAGAGAGTGTCCACCCTTGTTTTTTTTTTATATAGAGGAAAGGGTTTGTATTGAGAAAAGGGTTCGTGATCAAGCGATGATACCTCACCCCTGTGATAAAACCATTGAATGACTTAAATACAAATATTCAGTGAATGAGTGCACAAAATCACAAATCTAAAAATATTAAAAGAAACAGTTCAAAATCATCATTTCCGACAAAGTTTGAAAAGACGTCATAAACCCGTCAAAAAGACTTCGGAGTGAAACGAAAAATTACAATACACCCTAGATCCTTCTAGATCCTCCATATGCTTTTGGTTTGTCGATACGTGCTTCGGTTCTGAAACAGTTTGTCATAGGAGGGTACCCGTGCTACCTACTTTTGACTGTGATAGCGCAACCTCTTGACGGATCCGGACGAAAAACAGCAACACTTGTAGGGGCCCATGAGTACTTCATTCCTACCAAGTTCCATCATAATCGCTTCAGTAGTTTTGGAGAAGTCCAATGGGTATGAAAATCCCCCTCCTTTTTACACCAGAAAAAAAATTCATGAAAATTCGGTAAAATAAAATTCAACCAAAATCAATATAGAGACAAAAAATTACCTTTAATTGAAAAACATGCAGTTAATGAGTGTACACAATCAAACATTTAATAGGACCGAAATATTTTGGAAATAGCATGTCATGGGTTTTTATTATTTTCTTAATAATTGGTATAACGCACTGGGTACAAGAATGACAATTTTTTGAAAATAACAATTTCGGTTGTCATGGAAACGAGGTCTGTCTATTTATAGCACGAGAACAATTGTCAACTAAGTCATCTTTGATTATTATGTTGCCATGGAGACCATTGTCAGAGCTAATTGGTATTAACAACTTAAAATCTTTAAAACATCTATTTTGAGAAAATTGAATGATGTTTTGAAGATTCTTTCAATTAGCCGAATCCCAGTCATTATTTGGCATAAACTACAGTCAGAATAAAGGCCTATTTTTGTCCAGAATTTACCATTTTTAAGGAAAAAAATAACAAAACATGTCACTCTGATAACAGCAACACTGTTGTAAGAACAAAATATTCTTTATCTGATAAATTTAATAACTTAAAAAGATAAATGAGACCTTGTTTTGATTTCCTACATTTTGAGGTCGAAAATGATTGCCATGGCAACTTTTCATTTGAAGCATGTAAACTACATCTTTTCAAAATTGATTTTGAGCATCGTTTTAATAACTTATATTGTTTAAGCTTTATGAAAGAACAGCAGAAGAGATTATTCTTTGTTAGAGCTCTTCCAGAATTTGTCAAGGTCATTGACTGTAAGCCCAAGGTCAATTCAAAATAAAGGTTCCAATTTCACTAAAATTTGCATTTTCGTTGTTATTTATTGATCCTAATTTGTGGCTTATCTGTTATATATTTGAACTATAAATATTTCTTTCTAAAATTAGGGCCGATAGGAGAATAAACATTACAATTTTTAGTTTAGAACATATCGACTCAAAAGTTTGAAAATTTAGCTCACATTTTTTTATTTGTATGAATGAAATACTAGCTACAAATGAAGGATATCATTGATTTTGAGATTTTTGCAACTTTGGTCAATAAATAGGGGATATTTCCAAAATCACTATGTATTCTTTTTTTTTATTTATTCATTACAACATGATTGTTGTGTAACTTCCTGCCTTATTTTTATGCCCCCCTTCGAAGAAGAGGGGACATATAGGTTTGCAGCTGTCGGTCTGTCGGTCGGTCGGTCGGTCGGTATGTCGGTCGGTCCGCGACATCAGTTTCCGTTCAATATCTCTGGAATGGATTCACATATTGAAATGAAATTTTGTATACAGACACATCAAACAAAAATCTAGGTCAAGTTCATATTTGGGTCCGATCAAAAAAATTTTGATAGAGTTATGCCCCTTGCATTTCGAAAAATACCAAAATTTCAGGGTTTCCGTTCAATATCTCTTGAATGGAGTTACATATTGAAATGAAATTTTGTATACAGACACATCAAACAAAAATCTAGGTCAAGTTCATATTTGGGTCCGATCAAAAAAATTTTGACAGAGTTATGCCCCTTGCATTTCGAAAAATACCAAAATTTCAGGGTTTCCGTTCAATAACTCTTGAATGGAGTTACATATTGAAATGAAATTTTGTATACAGACACATCAAACAAAAATCTAGGTCAAGTTCATATTTGGGTCCGATCAAAAAAATTTTGATAGAAATATGCCCCTTGCATTTCGAAAAATACCAAAATTTCAGGGTTTCCGTTCAATATCTCTTGAATGGAGTTACATATTGAAATGAAATTTTTTATACAGACACATCAAACAAAAATCTAGGTCAAGTTCATATTTGGGTCCGATCAAAAAAATTTTGATAGAGTTATGCCCCTTGCATTTCGAAAAATACCAAAATTTCAGGGTTTCCGTTCAATATCTCTTGAATGGAGTTACATATTGAAATGAAATTTTGTATACAGACACATCAAACAAAAATCTAGGTCAAGTTCATATTTGGGTCCGATCAAAAAAATTTTGACAGAGTTATGCCCCTTGCATTTCGAAAAATACCAAAATTTCAGGGTTTCCGTTCAATAACTCTTGAATGGAGTTACATATTGAAATGAAATTTTGTATACAGACACATCAAACAAAAATCTAGGTCAAGTTCATATTTGGGTCCGATCAAAAAAATTTTGATAGAAATATGCCCCTTGCATTTCGAAAAATACCAAAATTTCAGGGTTTCCGTTCAATATCTCTTGAATGGAGTTACATATTGAAATGAAATTTTTTATACAGACACATCAAATGAAAATCTAGGTCAAGTTCATTTTTGGGTTCGATCAAAAAAATTTTGACAGAGTTATGCCCCTTGCATTTCGAAAAATACCAAAATTTCAGGGTTTCCGTTCAATAACTCTGGAATGGATTCACATATTGAAATGAAATTTTGTATACAGACACATAAAACAAAAATCTAGGTCAAGTTCAAATTTGGGTCCGATCAAAAAAATTTGACAGAGTTATGCCCCTTGCATTTCGAAAAATACCAAAATTTCAGGGTTTCCGTTCAATATCTCTTGAATGAAGTTACATATTGAAATGAAATTTTGTATACAGACACATCAATCAAAAATCTAGGTCAAGTTCATATTTGGGTCCGATCAAAAAACTTTTGACAGAGTTATGCCCCTTGCATTTCAAAAAATACCAAAATTTCAGGGTTTCCGTTCAATATCTCTTGAATGGAGTTACATATTGAAATGAAATTTTGTATACAGACAGATCAAATGAAAATCTAGGTCAAGTTCGCATTAAGGTCCGATCGAAAAAAATTTGACAGAGTTATGCCCCCTTCACTTTGAAAAATACCAAAATTTCAGGGTTTCTGTTCAATATCTCTTGAGTGGAGTTACATATTGAAATGAAATTTTGTATACAGACACATCAAATAAAAATCTAGGTCAAGTGTATATTTGGGTCCGATCAACAAAATTTTGACAGAGTTATGCCCCTTGCACTTCGAAAAATACCAAAATTTCAGGGTTTCCGTTCAATATCTCTTGAGTGGAGTTACATATTGAAATGAAATTTTGTATACAGACACATCAAACAAAAATCTAGGTCAAGTTCATATTTGGGTCCGATCAAAAAAAATTTGACAGAGTTATGCCCCTTGCATTTCAAAAAATACCAAAATTTCAGGGTTTCCGTTCAATACCTCTTGAATGGAGTTACATATTGAAATGAAATTTTGTATACAGACACATCAAATGAAAATCCAGGTCAAGTTCGTATTAAGGTCCGATCGAAAAAAAATTGACAGAGTTATGCTCCCTGCACTTCGAAAAATACCAAAATTTCAGGGTTTCTGTTCAATATCTCTTGAGTGGAGTTACATATTGAAATGAAATTTTGTATACAGACACATCAAATGAAAATCTAGGTCAAGTGTATATTTGGGTCCGATGAACAAAATTTTGACAGAGTTATGCCCCTTGCACTTCGAAAAAATACCAAAATTTCAGGGTTTCCGTTCAATATCTCTTGAGTGGAGTTACATATTGAAATGAAATTTTGTATACGGATACATCAAATGACAATCTAGGTCAAGTTCTATTATATGGGTCCAATCAACAAAATTTTGACAGAGTAATGCCCCTTGCACTTCGAAGAATACCAGAATTTAAGGTTTTCTGTTCAATATCTCTTGAGTGGAGTTACATATAGAAATGAAATTTTGTATACAGACACATCAAATGAAAATCTACTAGGTCAAGTTCATATTTAGGTCCGATGAACAAAATTTTGACAGAGTTATGCCCCTTGCACTTCGAAAAATACCAAAATTTCAGGGTTTCCGTTCAATATCTCTTGAGTGGAGTTACATATTGAAATGAAATTTTGTTTTCAGACACATCAAATAAAAATCTAGGTCAAGTTCATATTTGGGTTCAATCAAAAATTTTAATGCCCCCTTTGAAGAAGAGGGGACATATTGCTTTGCCGCTGTCTGACTTTCTGTCTATCGGTCCGTCGGTCGGTCCACGACATCAGTTTCCGTTCAATACCTCTGGAGTGGATTGACATATTGAAATGAAATTTTGTGTACAGACACATCAAATGAAAATCAAGTATAAAGTTGTGACGGACTTTAATCACAGAAGGGGTAGGGGGCATTAATGTTTTACAAACATGACTTTTAACTTGTTGAAAAATTATGCAATTTTGTCAACTTTTGTGAATCGCAGTCTAGATGACCTTGACATTGAGTCCTATGACCTTGAAATACTTCAAAAGAAAGGAGGGGATCTCTAACAACACTCAGATGCAGCACCAACAGCAAAACTCCAAAACACCCAATGCAAAAACACAGAGCAGACATCCACAGAGAGAGACGCAAACGGGAAAAGGAACAAGTAGCGGACGGTGCGGTTATCCTGGATTACGTACGCACAACCCTCCAACTTTTTCGATTACCTAGAGGTCTCGAAGAACGTACAATTGCGGTGTAAAACAACTTCCTCACTGTTAGATGACCACACACAAAAAGGCCACAAAACACAGGGGCCCAAGCAACACAGATGAATATGTAAATGGATATAAAAAGAGGGCGTACGTAATACAGTTCGTGCTCTGCCGGCTGTGGCGAGCTCATGTATGTTATCACAGACAAGATGTTTTTGTTCATTAATAATGCTCTTTTATATGCACTGACGAAAAATATATAAGGGACAGCTAACAATTCACCAGTTAACAATTCACCAACAATTACTCTATGTGTAATAGTACTAAACAGAAACACTTTTGAATAAAATTCTGAAGAGGTCCCACTCATATTTTAACATTTTCCTAAAGTTCGAGGATTGTACTTTAAAGATAGTTGGCCTCAGAAATCAAGTTAAGCTGACATTTCAAAAATTTTTCCCTTTAGCAAAATCATGTAAAATTGGGAGCTTTTTCGATATAAAATATGGCCTCTTCAAAACAGATTTTGCCTGAATTTTGAGCATATTGACAAAAAGAATAGTGGGTGCAAGCATATTTTTTATTATTTATATTATGAAAAATATATAGAAAAAATAAGGAAATTTCAGTTGTCTAAGATACCTTTTTCCATGGAAACAAGCCTTGTGAAAATGTCTTGTTATAAGTACTCTACTGATACTTTAAATTTCAAACATGGTTTCCATGGCAACAAAACTTACTCGTAAAAAGGAAGTTAATTTTCGTCTCAGTACATCATATATACCTTCATACTGAAAATCTCCAAAATTGGTAACATGTAATTTCCACGTGCTATTGAAATTCTTTTGGTCCTTACAAAAAATGAGCATTTCTAACAAAGTCCGAAAATACGTCAAAAACGCGTCAGAAATTTCGGAGTTGAACCAACAATAACCACGCTTCTTAAGATATCCTTCTATGTCATACCGATCCTTCGGTTTGTCGATATATGCTTCGGTTCTTAAGAAGAGATTTTTCAAAGGAGGGTACCCCTGTGAAGAACTTTCACCTATGGGAACGCCACCTGTTGACGGCTCCGGACTAAAAACAACAAAACTTGTAAGAACCCTGATTATTTCATCCCTACCAAGTTTCGTCAAAATCCCTTCTGTGGCTCTGGAGAAGAATAAAACGGAGGATTCCAACTCTATACCTTCTTTAAGAAAATTTCAAACCAATTTATTATGCACCATACACTTGTTTCGAATATTAAATTCTCATCAGTGATGCTTTCAGCCAAAGTGTTTTTCATAAGCAGCCTAATTTTTTTTTATTCGTGCCCTCTGGTTTTATGTCGAAAGAAGTCGACAATGTGGAAATATTTTCGACGGTCGACGGACTATCGACGGACGCCGGACGGCATGCTATGACAATAGCTAATTTGAGCTTCGCTCAGGTGAGCTAAAAAGTAGACGAACATACGTAGAAAACGGCAGAAACTCATCACATCATTGCAGCGTGAAGGACAACAATACAAATATGATTTATCTAATGACAAAGGGATCATAACGCTTTATAGTCACATTTTATAATTGACAGAAAAATGAAAATGCAGATATGAAAATGGGACATTTTTTGTGAATATAATAATCAATTCATCTTAATTTTACACAGTATGAGTGAACTGAGATTAAAATAATGAAGCAATAAGGGCACTTTTTCTCATACATGATCAGATAATCTGATATGATGAAAAAATATAATATAGACTAAAACTGTAATCATTATTCTTTTTCTTCTCTTGTATATCTGAATCATAAAGATTGATAATTTCTTCTGTATAAAATCACTATTCATCAAAAAATGTAATTTTTCGTCTTGATTGAAATAACAGAAAGTTGGATAAATGTTTAATATATGTGCATAAAAATCATCTCTAAGGTCACTGTAAAAATAACATTCCAATAAAAACTGTTTCTCGTCCTTCACTTTATCACATTTACAATATATACATTTTCTATCGTGTAAATTTGTATAAGGCTTGGTAAATCTGCCTTTTTCCACTGCTAAGGGTAGTGAACCACAGCGAAAATTAGATAAAATTCTTCTACATTCTCTATCCTGTACAAGCTTTATATGACTACCAGTTTCTACTCTATCTTTAAAAATTCTATATGTACGAAGCTTATTTCCATTTACCTTATTAAAATTATTAAACAAATCATTTGACCATTTTCTCTCATCATATTCCCTTAGCCGACGTTTAATGTGATAAATTCGATATCTTGATGTATAGATAGAATGAATAATATCAGAAATATCATGACTATTAATCATATTATTAACATTTTTCCCATGAACGTACACAGTATGTTGACCACTTGTGAATCTTATTCACTAGTCTTTCTGGAGAGGCATCCTTGACGCGCATAAAGAGTCTGGTGACTTCAACGTATTGTTTGGTTAGTGTGAACGTTCAACCCATTTTGCCGCGAGTTGCGACATTTGAAGTATTTTTTCTCGCACCGAGAAACATCCGAGCTGCCTTATTTTGCACGGTATTCAACTTCTTGTGCTCTTTTGTCCCCCATATACCCGCACCGTAGTACATCAAAGGTTCGGGTACCGTAAAGTGCGAAACGAAACAAAAACGAAACGAAACGAAACGAAACAAATCAAAACGAAACAAAACAAATCGAAACGAAACGAAACAAATCGAAACGAAACGAAACAAATCGAAACGAAACGAAACAAAACGAAACGAAACAGATCGAAACGAAACGAAACAGATCGAAACGAAACGAAACAAAACATAAAACTTAAAGAAAATGAGAAAAAGAGGGAAAATCGCCGAAAACGAATATTTCAAGACAAGATCAGCATGTAATATTGCCTTAATCCAAGAGTTCTACATTTGTAACTAGTGCCGAGAGGGTTTCTTAAAAGAGTCAAAGTTGACAATTAAAAAAAGTAAATGTCAAATGCCATTCATGTATTTAAGAGGAATAAAAGGGAGGGGAAAGAAAACCACGCTATGACACCGTAATGAGATCATAAAACGGGGTGGGGGCACATTTCAGGGGGAAAAATCTTATCCTTTTTCAAACGAAATGTGCCCCCCAGTTTTTAATTGTTCTCATTTTTCTGATAAAATTTTCAAATACACTTAACGGAACAGTTCCGTTTCCTCTGCGCTAGACTCCTCCCTGCTAAATAATATTTTTCCGTCTGTGACGAGGTTATTCATCCCAATCACTCTCCTTTAAGATGCAATTGTGCTATATACCGTATATATTATGTTTTAATCGTCAACTTTGATTCTTTAAAAAACCCTCTAGCCACAAGAACTAACGGTTGAAGGCAATAATGAGGGGGTGGACAGGGACAAAGGGAGGGGAGAGAAAGGGGCGGGAGGAGGGAAGAAGGGGGCGGGAGGAGGGACAGATGATTGGGAGGGTAACAGTAACCCAAAAAAATTAGGAAATTACTTTTAATATAAATAATATTGCCCTTATGCGTTCATGTACATAATCTCAATTTTAAAAATTACCACGAAATTCATCTATATATACCTTAAAATTTTTTCCCGATCGCTTCGCTCGCCGCAATTTTCAATTCATTTTTCAAATACTTCAGGCTCGCTTCGCTCTCCTTAGTTTTTCATCTAAACAGGTCTATTTCTTTTTACAAGGTTTAAAAAAGGAAATAACCCAAATAACTTCACTATTGCACCAATTTACACTTTAAAGTTTAAACATTTGTCTTGACCGCCCAAGACCCCCTCCCCCCACGGGGAGGGGGGAGGCGGCAGGAGGAGAATGGTACCCCCTGACCCTTCAATAAGATCTTGTCTTGAAATATTCGTTTTCGGCGATTTTTCCTCTTTTTCTCATTTTCTTTAAGTTTTATGTTTTGTTTCGTTTCGTTTCGATCTCTTCGTTTCGTTTCGATCTGTTTCGTTTCGTTTCGATCTGTTTCGTTTCGTTTTGTTTCGTTTCATTTCGATCTGTTTCGTTTCGATTTGTTTCGTTTCGTTTCGATTTGTTTCGTTTCGTTTCGATTTGTTTCGTTTCGTTTCGTTTCGTTTTTGTTTCGTTTCGCACTTTACAGGGACCCCAAAGGTTCAACAAGCGCAGCGTATAGTCTACTGAATACGTCATACGACATGCCACCGCATGCTAAATACTTTCCACATAAGGCAGATAACTTTTGTTAACAGAAATTAGGAAAACTTCCATTATCAGACTGTATCAAGCAATTTCATAGGATAAAATAACCATTACCAGAAAAAACAGGTTATCTTATTGGCTAAAACTTGTGTTAACAGAAATTAGGAAATTTTCCATTATCAGACTGTATCAAGCAATTTCATTGGATAAAATTACCATTACCAGAAAGAAACAGGTGATCTGATTGGCTAAAACTTTTGTTAACAGAAATTAGGAAAATTTCCATTGTTAGACTATATCAAGCAATTTCATTGGATAAAATTACCATTACCAGAATGAAACAGGTTGTCTGATTGGTTAAAACTTTTGTTAACAGAAATTAGGAAAACTTCCATTATCAGACTGTATCAAGCAATTTCATAGGATAAAATTACCATTACCAGAGAAAACAGGTTATCTGATTGGCTAAAACTTGTGTTAACAGAAATTAGGAAAATTTCCATTATCAGACTGTATCAAGCAATTTCATTGGATAAAATTACCATTACCAGAAAGAAACAGGTGATCTGATTGGCTAAAACTTTTGTTAACAGAAATAAGGAATTATCATTTACACTTATTTTAAATTGTCTTTAACACAAATTTTAATTATCATTATCAGAATTAATTTATTTTAACGATAGTTTTAACTTCTACCCAAAATGATATGAAAACATACTTTTCCACGTGCAAAACTTGCAAAACATATGTTTACATTTGTGAATGCAAATTGTATCATTTTTGTGACACCTAGAATTAATTATCATTACTATCTGTAAACCCTAGTTCACACTCGGAAAACTAGGTTTACCATGTGTAAACTAGGGTTTACAGCTATGAAACCTATAGTTTATCGAATTTATGTGTTTTTGGCGTGCCATAGATAGCGCCCTGCTAGGAGCTTTGCTAAGTTCGGATACTGTGAACGAAAAGTCCAAATGTTCATCCAGCCTAAGCCCGAGATATCGGTATTTTTTCTCATACGATAATGCTATATCCCCACAATAAAACGAGTGCGATGATCTAGTATTACCCGTCACAAGTATCACTCTGGTATTCATAAAGCCATTGGAAATTAATCCTTATTTCACTTCATAAATCTATGAGAAAAATTGTGTTTCAAAGAAAGGCAGGATGCTGCAATAAAAGATGACACTGGCGCTCAATAAATGCCAATTTTGAACCAATGCACCGTAATTAATAGTTAATTATTAAGATTCATGTGGATGATTTTTTTTTTCAAAAACTGACAAAAATATCAAAAATGTCCAGAGATGACTTTCCAATTAAATGAGGAAAATTGAATTTAGGATGAAAATATTATCAGGCATTGCATTTCCGCTTTCCTGTTATGTAAATGTGTTAACAAATACACAGTGATAAAGATCGAATTTTCAATTTCCTTTGTGCGCAATTTTAATACGATACGATCAGCATCAATGCTTTTACAGCATTTTGAATGAAAGGGTTTGTGACGCCATTTTCCACAGATAACGTCAAAATGACGTCGTGGTTTGCTCAAGGATAAAAGCTCAAGAGTCCAAAATTTCTTAAAGTGGTATAATTTCTTCAAATGACGTCGGAATTTGTTCAAGCTTCATAAGGAGAATCCATTTCATAGATCAATCAGTGTATCAAATGTTTAAAGGATTTTAGGACTGTACTTTTCCTAGGAATAGAGCAAACAAATAATTCCACCGCCATCTTGGTGTTGAAACCCGCCTTAAATCATGGAAATATTAATGAAATATACAATGAAAATATCAAACACAATAACAGCTCGTTGTCCTCAAAGTTCGAAGACAGTTCAGAACAATCCTTTTTTGCTTCTTTGCAGAATGTTTCAGTTCAAGACTGTATTAATTGTTGTGAAAACATTTGTTTTTTACTTTTTACGGTGTGATGGTCTTGTTGTTTGCTGTGTTTATAATTTGTAATAACAGATTCCCCTAGTAATAACCATGATTGACAGGCGTTGGGATCAATTGAATTTTTTTTAATC
This sequence comes from Pinctada imbricata, assembly GCA_033119305.1. NCBI lineage: Eukaryota > Metazoa > Mollusca > Bivalvia > Pterioida > Pteriidae > Pinctada > Pinctada imbricata. The sequence continues at coordinate 23,524,283 of VSWD01000011.1, read as the reverse complement.
ATAGTGTACATCTGATTCTTCATTGATTTTCTCAAGACATCGCCACTTACAATGATTTTCGTTTTTTGTATTTTTCTTATTCTAAATTATGATACCGCGGTCAATGAGCGAAACTCCTCTCTTGCTTTTTTTAATAATACAGGGAATGAAATCAAATAAAGTTCAAGCAGATACTATAATTTGCATCATTAATGTAACATGACTCGTATAATATTTGAATAATTTAAACTGTACTAATTACATGTACATGTAGCACGACACCGCTTTAATTCGCCATCTAAAATGGATTCCTCACTTGCACGTAACTTTGGAGATTGTACAAAACTATCATGTTCACTAAATCCAGAGCGAAACTCCTCCCTTGCTTTTTCAATAATACAGGTAGATAAACTAAATAAGACTTCAGCTTGCTTTTTGGTCCTACTTAAGCAAATACAATGTACTATAATTTGCATCTTTAATGTACATGTTACATGACTCATGTAATATTTGAATGTAAACGTCTTCAAATTGAATAGCAGCATTTAAGAACAGATAAATTGGCAACATGGACCAGACATGCACGTTTCAGGTACTCAACCCTCGTCAGTGATATCTCAAACTGTACTAATGAAGCACGACACCGCTTTTAACTCGCCACCTACAAGGAATTCCATACTTTCACTGGACTCTGGAGATTGTTCATTAGATTAAGTTCTCTTTCGTATTTCTATGGAGCTGTGTTATTGTCTCCGTCTGTGAGTCTTTTTTTTTTTCTTTTCTTGTGAGAGAATTCTTTATCATATGTTTTCAAGAATAAGTCAGCCTTTTAATTCTTAATTTTGGAATCCGATTTCGGGTTTTGTGTTTGACTTTCGTTCACTGATCAAACAAGGAAGTTAAATTGTAGCAGGAAAAAGCTTATACAATTGATTTTCGCAGTTTGAATGCCCTTCAGTAAGGATAACCGTTTCTCATTTGTTCGATAATTTGCAGACAGGCGATTAAATTGTGACAGGAAAAAGCTTATACAATTGGTCAGATCACAGTTTGAGTGGTCCGTCAGTAAGGATATCCTTTCTAAATTGTTCGATAATGTGCAGACTGATGATCGGATCCACTGTTTACAAGTACTCAGCAACTTAATTAATTGATTGAAATAGATTTTGAAAGTGACGGGACGTAAAAGTCGCTACTTTGATTACACTAAATTTATATACATTGTGCACATTAACACCTGAAACACTACAATACCATATGATCATTCAATTACACAGTAATTAAGAGAGACGGGGCGCAAAGGACTTCGACTTAATTACTTACGTTCAAATTGCAAATTGCAACTTTTAAACACTATCAAAAGGACATGACAATAGCAATGCATGTGGTATTTACATGTACAAAATAAGTTTGGGACATTCATTTTCACCAAAATACAAGTGCTAACAAAAGACAAAATTGCAAAAAGAAATCAGCCATTAAGAATTTCACATTATTACATCCGTGTTTCTATAAATAACAAATACTTTTTTTTTCATTTCAAATAACTTAAAATTGCCAATACTACAAAACAAATAAATAATGTTACTTTGGTAACAGAATTTATTAACTATGCTACTGAATCGGCCCTACAGGAATTTTGGAGCTGCGCACTCTTTGTAAAGTAAATGCACAAATATATTAAAAATATAATCGAAGTTAAACGAAGTCAACATCCTGGCAAAATCTCTCCAATGCTATACATAGATCTTATTTAAGGAGGCCATGTACAGTTAGAAAAATTTGATGACGGTGAAATTTCAATTTCTTTTTCTTAAAATGAATTTGAAGTACAATAAATAAATGACATAAATTTAATTAAAATCTCTTGCGCAGAAACATGAAAAATTTGAGGAAAATCATTATTTTGCAGTAAAACCCCCATAAGGTCTCATAGTAAGATGTCATTATCTTTGAGATGCCCCCTACATAATACGGAACGGTCATCTTCTATTTTCTTTCCTATAAAATGAATTGTATAATACTGCAATTATATGATCCGAATTTAGTCAAAATACCTTGGGTAGAAGTTCATCGTTTTCTAATTAGACCCAGCCTCGTTAACTATATTGCAGAATCGACCCTACAGAAAATTTGGAGTCGCGCTCTCTTTGCAAAATGCACAAGTTCAAAAAGTAAAACATTTCGTTGTGTCTGAAAATCTCTTCGGCATTTAATTAATAACCACGGATGAGGATTTACTATCCGAAATACGTGTCTGGTGCATTAAAATTGGCTTGAAATTTTCTTCAAGAAGGTAGAGAGTTGTTGGAACACATTCATGTGATCAAATATAGATTTGTATTAGATAAAGAAAAATATAACGTTTGAAAAAATAGGAGATATGAAAAATAATTAAAATTGATCGCATCGTTATATTTAATATGCTTTGACAAGTATTTGTGACTTTATATTTAAAATGCAAGTTTCAAGACCTTAGTTAATATACCCTAGACAAGCGACCAACGCTACACAAGTTTAATATAATATCAGATCCAACGTGATTGATTGAGGAACATTTTTCTTACGTCAAAATTTAAAAAAGTATACCCTAATTTTCGGCCACTCGGCCTTTATCTAGTGAAATAACACGAATATAAAAGATTTCTACGTAATACCCATTACTGCTGGTAAACTAAAAAATTATTCTCATTTTTTAAAATTTATTTTAAAAATTGAAAATAAAGAAATTAAACAATAAAAAATTAAAGAAATATCCATAACTTTAAAGGTACAAATAGTCTAACAGGGATTAAACTGTCAATAATGAAGTTTTACCGTAAATAGCTTTTAAGTACTACCATTTGAACATCTATATATTACTTACATAAAATATTTCTCACATTTTTGTTTTATAGACGTTTTTACTCTCTGGTACACACGATTTCGGTAATCTTCGGAAATTGTTATTTGCATATACAGTATGTAGAAATATGTAACGTTTACCAAGGTCAAAGTGAACGATCTACAACGATCAGCCAATCGCTTGAATGAATTTCACATCGTGGGATTACTACGAAACATGTATTAAACCACGTATACAGTCTTTTTGAAATTCTCTCTAAAAGAAACTAACTCACTAATATTTCATTAATTGCAAATACAAGGTTGATATCATGTATAGATATCATGTTCCATTCCAAACACTATTTTGAATGTGGAGAATCGAACACTTTCAAATGACTAACAACGTGTAATAGTGTATGACGGCTTGAATGGGAGGCAGGTGATGTCTGCTTTACACATGAGCGTTTGTTTACCAAGTCCTGAATGGAAATTAACCTTTATTTAGTTATGATTTTTGTTCGTTTCTTATTACTTTATACTGTGGATATATATACACGCCAAACTTATATATATAAATATATACTTCTCATAGATAAAAAAATAAACGAGAACTATACATGTACATGTACACTGTAGATCCCTTTAGCCAATTTCCCCTCAGACTTGTCAGAGTTTTAATTTCACGGTCGTCCTCTAAGATAGGTCTCTATAACTTTCCAATACCAAGCCAATTAAATACTATTTGTTCATTACATTTCTCTTTTTTGATTTTGATAACACCGATTGTCGATTCATTTTCGTCCCACGTGTTATCTGTCAGCCATGTTGTTTTGCTTTGATACAGTACTGACCTTATGCAAATAAGTGCTTACACGTGTTCGCAATCGGTCTTCTACTGAGAAAGTAGGTTATATTAGGGTACCCATTTTATAAGCAACAATTGACCATAGCTCGGCAGTGAGCGCATATATGACTATTGCAACCAGCCAGTTTCTAATTTCTAAGCATGATAGTCTCGTTTGCGTTAAAACTATGGCAAAAGTAGTTGATTCATGGTTTGATCTTGACGAGACCTTTTGTACCTTTAAGAAAAAAATTAAGAAATATCCATTGCTTAAAGAAATACTTATCCATTACTGCTGGTAAAGAAAAAAATTATTCTCAATTTTTGAAATTTATTTTCTTACGAACTTTATTATTAAAGATTAATAAAAGAATTCTACGTAATATCCCTTACTGCTGGTAAACAAAAACAAATTCTTAGAAAATTATGTTATTCATACCCGAGGTTCGGAATGAAAATAATGGATGATAAATTGTAATCCAAAACAATTTTTACAAACTACCTCGTCCATTTTTCGGGCTGAAACATCACATATCGACTATGACATACAAGTAAAATCCGTGCTAAATGTGTTATCGTGAAATCAAAGTCATTCACAAAAATCAATTACATTTCTTTATTTTCAACTGAATAAAATTAACAAAAAAAAAAACAGCATGAACTGCCTCAAAGTGAAAACCTGAAATAAAACAAATTCGACTGGACTCTAAAATGAATAGGAAGTAGGACCACAAAGTGTTCTCTTAAGTTTCTTCCATAAGTCAACATCCGTCAAGTGTTTGATGTCACTGCCGTTCATTTTTTCTCTTCCTTGAAGCGTTGTCCTGAACAGCAAGGTCATATTTTCTTACAAACTCTGATATTGCACCGAAAAATTCAGTAGATGATACGCTAGTAGATTCTCCAAAGTATTCCTGAAATTGAAGATTGTTTTTAATAAGTCATAATGAAAATAATATCTTAAGAAATTTAACGAAGAAATAAGATTTTCTCCTCTTCATATGTAAAGCTGTGGTCACAACCCACCGTACGTGCAAGTATGTGCTGTCTACGTGCACAAACGTGGGCAAACTTTGGGTATCCGTACGCGGTCGGTGCGTAGGCAGTAAGTGTTCCTTACGGCCTCTGTGCGGATTTGGGAACATGCAGACAGGACGTACATGTAGCAGTTTTATTGTAAGCAGAACTTCTACGGGTGCATAAAGACGTACGACACGCACGTCATATGCACTTTGTAAGTACGTACAATGCACTTGCCATGTAAGGAAGTAAGGACCCCGTTCGTAGGCAGAACGAGTAAGCGTGACAAATATGGGTAATGACCATATCCCTTGTTACAACACAAAATCGATATTTCATAAAATCAGAAACCGAAGGCATACAAAATCAGGATAAGACGGAAACCAAAGAAAACAAACAAAAACATCCACCACATGAAAAGAAGCGAACTCCCGATATGGGAGTTAGACCAGGTGCCCAGGAAGAGTAAGCATCTCCTGCATGCATGCAACACCCGCCGCTTCAATTCGGTAGAACTGTCACATCCGGTTACTTCCATTTCGGAAGACATAGAGTACAATCTTTGGTTGGATGGTGACATTCTTACGACCACGCGGAAGACGTACGGGGAAAGTAAGTTGTCAGCAAGTTGCACGCACGTTGTCAGTAAGTACAGCGCACTTACTACGTGCGCAGCATATGATGTAACACCTCCATACCACCGTACATGCGACGTGCGTTGACGCACTCTTTTCGTACTCCTGCTTCTTCCTTCCTTACGTCTTCAGAAAAAGTAGCGCACGTAGCCTCCCCAAACACGCACGTCCAAAATACACGTACGTAAGGTTACGACCAGGGCTTTAAGTACTCCGTGCGTCCGTCTTTGATTCTCGTATTATCTTGAATTCCGCCATAAGTACCATTTATCTTTAGAATAATTAGGATTATCTACCTTATCTATAACAGTTTAAGAAAAATTCGTAGTGACTTAGAGTGGAAGAACTTTATCTCTTTGACATTGTAACGAACATTTCATCACATCTTCAACTCCATTATACGTTTTATGCTATACTGCAATGTTTAGAAGTAGTCCCGGATTTACCCCTTTACAGTAATTTCATATGCAAAGCGTATATACAGATGGTAGGAATTAAGCTTGCTACCACTGTTCTTATCAATCTTTACTTTTAGAAAATATAATGATATTGTGATACTTGGAAGATTTTCTTCCGGTACATTTGTTGTGGGTCATGTATTGTTTTAGTTTTACTTTATGTGTAGGTACACATGTACTTAGTCATGTTATTTAATGATTTCATAATAATTCTTTCTAGATTTTACTATGTCATGTTTGTTTCATTAGAGAATATTCCAGTATGTTCTTTGTTACATCATTATCCTCACATGACTGTGATTTCTAGAATTTACTCTATTGTTAATCATGTGTAATGAGTCATTGTTCTAGAAGCTTCTGGTTAATTCATTGGTATTAAGTATAAATACCTCTGAGGAACTGTGTTGAGGGACATTCGTACACATTCATAGACACGATTCATTCATCTATTCTGATATACTGGGACACTTTATTTGTTGAGACTTTAATCCATTTAACAACGTTTGGACACCGATCTTTCGAGAACGTTTGTGATTACCGGAAACCAGTCATTCGATAGACTTTGTGGACCGTAACGGACACTTTGATCCGGACATTGAATTGTAAGTTGTAATCATTTGAAATATATATATTTTGTACATAATTAAACTTGTAAATTTTTATTCTGTCTTTGTCTGATTTTTGCTGGCGTTTTGGGGTATTCTGACCCATAACAGAATTGGGGGCTCGTCCGGGATCGTAATCTCTGCATATTTGCACTTTACATAAAGTTCGGTTTTTTTTAAAAGGAAAATTCTCAAAACTTTTGCCAGCAGAAATCAATCATGGTATTTTCGGTCACTGAATTTTTGAAATCGCCGACTGTAGATGAGTTCGAATCATTGAAGAAAGATGATTTGATTGGTTTAGGTCTTCACTTGAAGTTAGATGTAAAATCTTCTATGAGAAAACAAGAAATTAGAAATATTGTGGCTAAAGAGCTTTTAGCTAAGGAAATCTTTTCGTCATACGATTTTCCTGTTGAACCTGTTTCAAGCGAAACCAAAATGTCAAAATTTGAGTTTGAATTAGAGAAAATGAAAATACAATTACAATTTGAAAAAGAAGAAAAAGAAAGACACTTTCAAATTGAAAGAGAAGAAAAAGAAAGACAATTTGAAAAAGAAGAAAAAATAAGACAATTTGAAAGAGAAAAGGAAGAAAGAGAGAAACAGGAACGTATGCACGAGAAAGAACTCCAGTTTGAGTTAGAAAAGTTAAAGTTAGAGAAAAGCGCTAAGGAAAATCCTGTTCCTTCGCCTGTCAAGTCTGAATTCGATGCCGCCAAAAACATCAGATTAGTACCAAAATTTCAAGAAAAGTCCGTAGACAAATATTTTCCACATTTTGAGAAAATCGCGGCCAATCTGAAGTGGCCACGCGATTTTTGGCCAACTTTATTACAAAGCGTACTTATTGGCAAAGCGGCTGAAGTGTACTCGGCGCTCAGTATTGCTGAGAGTTCAGACTATAACAAGGTCAAGGACACGATTTTGAGAGCATATCAGTTAGTACCTGAGGCGTACAGACAAAAGTTTAGAAAGTACAAAAAGTTTGAAAATCAAACATATGTTGAATTTGCTCGAGAAAAAGAGGATTTATTTGATCAGTGGTTTCGATCTAAGAAAATTCCCAATTCATTTGACAATTTGCGTCAAATAATTCTAATAGAAGAGTTCAAAGAGTGTGTACATCAAGATTTAAGAACTCATTTGGAAGACAAAAATGTTAAAACTCTTGAAGAAGCCGCTGTTTTGTCTGATACGTATGCTCTCACTCATAAGAAAAATTTTGTGTCAAAAACTCAATCTAGCGATAGCGCAAAAACTTCAGATTTTCCAAAGAAAAATTTACAAGAGTCTCAGTCGTCCATTAGTTCCCAGTCACCATCTCAAGGTGGTTCTACGTCCGGACCTAGGTCCGAGCGTTCTGAGGCATCCCCAGGGGTGGGGTCGCTTCCTACATGCAATTATTGTAAGAAAAAAGGTCATGTTATTGGTGAGTGTTTGAAGCTTAAGAAGAAAAAAGAACTTAAGTCACAGGCCTGTGCGTCTGTTAGAAATGATAGGAAAGCCTTAGATTCGATTTGTTCTGACACTCCTGAGATTCAGGGTTCTAAGTCCAGTTCTGATGATTTTGTGGAGGATCATTATAAGCCCTTTTTGTCACAGGGATTTGTTTCACTCAGTGATTCTAGCGAAGCGTTGCCTGTTCAGATTTTGAGAGATACTGGTGCTGCCCAGACTTTATTGTTAGAGGGTTCATTGCCTTTGTCTGAGCACACTTTTACTGGTAGGTCAGTTTTATTACAGGGTGTGGAGCTAGGCGTCATTGATGTTCCCCTTCATGAAATTTATTTGAAGTCAGACTTAATTACTGGACCTGTTATCGTAGGTGTTCGACCTACTCTTCCCGTTCAAGGCGTTTCCTTGTTGCTTGGCAACGATTTAGCTGGCGGCAAAGTTGTAGCCGATCCGATTGTTTGTGAGAAAATCACGTCCGATGTCGTGTCCGATGATGAAGACGACGACTTGTACCCAGCCTGCGCAGTTACCAGGGCGATGGCCAGGAAAAGACTGAAAGAGGCTGAGCGTACTTCTGCACTTAACGAGGACCATCCCTCCAAAAATATAGACCTTTCTGACACATTCATGTCTACCATTAATGACAGCGTACCTGAGACGTCAGTACCACTTCATGTTGACAAGTCTCCGACAGTACCTGGTGATGATTCCCATCCGCCATTAGACAGAGATACAGATGCCTTAAGCCGTGAGCAGCTCCTCTCCGAGCAAACTAAAGATCCGGAGATCATCCGACTAAGTAAGAGGGCCCTTCCCCGAGAAGAAGCGGACAAAGTCGGAGAGTGCTTCTACATACAAGATGGCATCCTCATGCGGAAATGGAGACCACCCGATGCACCCCCTAATGAAGTGTGGCGGGTCGTTCACCAGATAGTGGTTCCAGTAGCGTATCGCGGGGACATCATGAGTTTAGCTCACGACACACCCATGGCAGGTCATTTAGGTGTCAATAAGACTTATAATAGGATTTTAAGTCACTTTTACTGGCCTAAGTTGAGAAAAGATGTGTCTGAGTTTTGTAAGTCTTGTCATAGTTGTCAGATGGTAGGTAAACCCAATCAAGTTGTACCACCTGCTCCCCTCCAACCCATTCCAGCCTTTGAGGAACCTTTTAGTAGGGTGTTAGTTGATTGTGTAGGTCCTTTGCCTAGGACTAGGTCAGGGAATCAGTACTTACTGACAATTATGTGTACTTCGACTAGGTTTCCTGAAGCCATACCTCTTAGGAATATTAAGGCAAAGACCATAGTTAAGGCCCTTACAAAGTTTTTCAGTTTCGTAGGTGCTCCCAAGGCTATTCAGTCAGATCAGGGTTCGAATTTTATGTCAGGATTGTTTCAGCAGGTTACAGTGGTGATCGTAGTAGTTTACACACTGTTTTTCGGAAACTTCGGGCACACCTCGGAAACTTCGTTAGGAAAAACTGGTAATTCGGAAACTTCGGGCAAAATTCCGCCCTAAATTTACCGATGTAACCTAAAATTCCTAACTTTCCGAATTTCACCGGAATAACCTAAATAATTGTATTTACCCGAAATCCAAAACGAGGCTGCGTTAATATTTATTATTATTGTTTATTTCTTTTAATAAATATATTATTTCGAAATTGTTTTTCATTTGAAGGCATCAAATGTACAACTGATTCAATTTGATTGTATAACGAGCATCATTTGCACCATAAAGTGACGATAAAATTCATTTTCGTTTTCTATTATTGCAAACCACGGATCTGTAATTTTTTGACGATAAGTCGAGGTTAATTTCCTCAAATTTTAGAAAATAAGATATATTCTAGCATAATTTTAATATAAAATTAGACAAGTGATCCCTCTCCTTTGCCTTTAGACGTGGTCTGGGTCACCCCCCCCCCTCTCCCCAATCAAACACAGACATACATGTACATTTTTTCACTCACTACCAAGAAATTACATACTGCATAATGATGATAATAAAACAGCTTTATCTCTCTCTCTTTTTATTTTATTCCCCCCCCCCCCCCATTTTTTTATATGAATAGCTCTGCATTTTGTCGGATTCGGAATGTTCTAGGTCTACTTTCGGTTTCAAAACATTACTACGATCGAATTTTTGTGGCAGTAAAACTTGATGTTTTATATTTCTCCCTTGATGAAATGCACGAAACAGTCAGGAATTGGATGAAGAATGATCATAGCCGTGTTACATATTGAAGAACAGACTGGTAAATGTCAGTACTGACAGCAAGGTATCCAAGATTCTGCAAGATGTGCATGGTAGAATTGTTGCATCGTGGCATGCATGTACATGTACTGATGAATGGTACCAGGGACGTATATAGTACGTATCAAAAACAACAACAAACATGGTCCAAACATAATGAAGGAATCGCAAACTACTGTCAGAGCCACTGCATTCAATCCAACAATCAACGATTGACATACGTGTCCACGTACGGCCCGGTATCCTGGAAATTCAACGGTAGGTTAGTACACGTAGGACATGTAAAATGATCTGATGATGTTTAATATGTATTTCGTTTTGTGATTCGGGCTTGGACCGTTTTATTATGCTGCTGTTGACTGATAATCCTTACTCGGGTAGGGACTATCAGTCAACGGCAGTGTAATATAACGGTTATTATGTTACCGTTGACCGATAGTCCTTACTCGAGTAAGTCGACGGCAGTATAATATATAATTGACTGATAGATCGATCCTTACTCGGGTTAGGACTATCAGTAAATAGCAGCATATTAGAACGGTTTGTGCCTGAATAACAAAAATTTAAGAGATTATGATTTAAATCACTGTCCACCAGTCTTTACAAAAAAATTCAATCACTGGCCCGAAGGCAAGCTAGACATTGAAAATGCCCCTATGTAAAAAGTATTTGGCTTGATTGCAAAGCAATTCCAGTCTATAGATTGACGATGTCCGCCTGTCTGTCTATCCGTCTGTCTGTCATCCGTTGTCAACATTTTGGTTAAAGTTTCTGGTTAAAGCAAAATCTAAGAAACTTTACCTTGACCTTGGACTTTGGCATAGTTAAAGATTTTGGTTGAAGTTTCTAGTTTAAGCAAAATCTAATGAACTTTATGCAGTAGAAACTTTATGTTATACATGTAGGTTGCCTTTGACAAGACCTTTCAATTTATCTCGTAACATTTGACCTAGTGACCTTGACCTAGGGCTTTTACCTAGTTAATGATTTTGCTTAAGTGTCTGATTGAACCAAAATCTCAGGAGCTATATACATAGTAGAAACATAATATTATACTTATTGGTTGCCTCTGACAAATCCTTTCAATTTATGCCATAACATTTAACCTGACCTTGACCCAGTTAGTGACAAAAACTTACTTTGCAATCCGGCCATACTGTCTTTAGCAGTGTTTTATTTGTTTATAAAATATAATTGCATTATTGCATTTCTCTACCATATAACCATATATAATTTACGACTAAGTGAGAACTATACAATGATATCTATTTGGTAATGATAGGAATTTACCTTTATGATTTATTGTTAGATGATGTGCTTTAGATGTTTGTTATCATCACTTTTTTTTGTACTCGTTTTATTTCAGGATAATGAGAGTCAACACATACAACATGGTCAAACAGAAGTGAGTGATCATGGATTGGTGCGGCATAGCTTCCTTCCTTCATAATTTGTTTATCTTGGACACCAGAATCAAGACAAGATGAAGAAAAATTAACAGATTTAAATACATGTATGTGGAATGGCAAAAACATGTGGTTTCAGATTTACTCAGATTGAGAAATTTAATGTCGCCATATAAAAATCACTTTGTTAGGCTGTTTGTTCATCTGTCTCTGACTGTCTGTCCGTTTGTCAGTCTGTCACATATTTGTCTGTAACTTACTTGATATACATGATCAAACTTTTTTTTTTAAACTTGCAGAGATAGTAAAGCATGATGAGACTCAGCAGGTCAAGGTCACTTTCAAGGTCAAAGATCATTACGAAGCATTTTTAGTTAAAAATTTTGAAATTTCATTTATTTTTCATCAAAATGTTTTGAAACATTGCATAATTCAAGAAATCGGCATTGATATATTAGGGCAGGGACATTATACTGCACCCAGACGATACGATACGTATCATGATACCCGATATCGGATATAATATGTATCGCAATACTTAATAAATTGATAAAACCTTCTCAAAATCCTATTTGATACTATTTATATTCATCATATATAAGTAGCTTTTTTTCATTCAACAGGTTATATGTATTAAATACTAGCTTTCTGACCAGAAATTTTTCTGATTCCTATAACATGTACTTCATAAACCAGGAAACAAAATGTTTACCACACCAATCTTGTGCTGTACTTGGCATTTCTAACTTAAGCCACTTCCCCGTAGCCATATTTCACTTTCTCCGAATGTTACATGTACTTTCATTTTCTCTGAAAGTTATTTTTGTTTTTGGCGTGGTGGACAAAAATCCAGAAAATTCAATAAAAAAATTTTTGTAAAATTTTAACTTTGTCGTGTTTGGATATATCGATACTTGGATCGAGAAAAAAAAAATATTGTGATGCATTGATGAATCAGAGTATTGTACCAGCCCTATGATATATGTCACAGGTTTTTAGATCATGTGTCACATAGTTGTGAACTTAAGTGAAAAGGGAGGGGGATGTTCATTGAAGATACATGATCATATATATATTGGCTACAGTATCTATAGCTAATTGATATGCATCATAGTGAAGTATGTTTAGAGGCTATAGTCTAGCTCAATGTCATTTTCAAGGTCAAGGCAATGTTTTAGGGTCAAACATGTAACAGGTGACATACCTGTTCTTGAACAGTGTTAATCTTGTACTCAAATGTAGACAGTAATTTACCATCTACTGCCATTCACACTTGCTGTCTTTTGACAGTTACAGTTGTAAATTTCTTATTGTCAGATTGATAGTATTCTACATGTACTTCATCAGTTGCAAGAAAGGAAATAAATTGTAAAGCAACTGGGTTTTGGTATCTAATATTAATTTTTTGAGCTATACCTTCTTGACCTAGAAGGTGTTGAATATTGATCCACATTATACTTGAGCTGAATAAGCTATAATAATTACAATTACAATGAAATTGAAAGGGTTAAAAATCTTTGCAAAAATATATATACACAAACATGTCAGCACAAAATGCAAAAAAATACCAAGCACTTACAGAAGTTGGATCAGCCAAAGGTCTATAGATCATGTTTACACATGTAAATTTATATTTATGATGTGATTAGAATCATTAGATCACTTATTTGAATATCTGTTTATACATGATCATGCTCATCAGTTCATTATGTTACACTTCCTTTTGATTTCTACTTTACTCACTGCAAAGCAAATACACCTGGCATATATGCGGAAAACTTTATTCAATGTCTGTTATTCAGTATCTATGTCAAGGTTATCTTCAAAATCAAAGTCACATATTGAGGGTCAATCTGCAACGAGCAACTTGCCCTCTCCTTGAACAAATCAGTTTCCAGTCCTCCTGGTTATCAATTTTATTGTGTTGTTTGCAGAATTGTTACGTATATGTAGCACTCAAGGGTTTTTTAATGACCTGAATCTAGATCAGAGGTCAAGGTAACAATAGACTTTCTTGGCAAAACTTTGTGACAAAACTTTTTCCCCTCTACATGGTTTTCAAAAACATTTGACATAATTACTCTTAGGACCCAAGGGTGTATTTTGCTCTTAAATAAAGGTAAAAGGTCAAGGTCATAATATACTTTTTTTTATGAAACTGTGTTGAAGATTAAGTATGAATACTTTGAATGAATAGTTGGGTATAATTCATTCCTTTATGACAGATCTTGCATAGGAGTTTTTACCTCAAGATTGCAGACAATCACAGGTTTTCGGACAGAGTCCGGCAACATATTTGTATCTCGGGACTTGTAAAAAATTATAAATAGTGTGTGACGGTACGGTTATCGTGCCCGGTTAGCTCAGTTGCTAAGAGCGTCTGCCTCCATAGCATAAGGTCTCGGGTTTGATTCCCGGACCGGCCACATTTTTCATTCTGCCTATCACAATTAATTAGTGCAAAGGGCTGTCATAAGATTGAGAACACCTTGGAAAGGAATTTGTTAGATATAGAGTTGTACATGTAATGGATAATGGTAGTTAGACAAGAATTTTAACAGATTTGTCTAACAAATTATAAAATATTGAGAAGGACAAAGGAACCCCATATGATTTTTATGAGGGGAGGGGCAGGAAGACTGCATCCCTCCCCAAGAAAAATGTCCAGAAAGTTTGCACCTCTACAAAAAGAATCTAGCCCGAAGGGTCTGCTGAATTATCTTTGGTCATGCATCCGCTATAAAGAACAGAAAAAATATCGGGCCCTGATCAAGGACTTATAAACAGTCCTTGCCCTGATCGAGGGTCTCCAAAATAAAAAACCAACAACAAAACCCTACACGCCTCTCCATTGTACAAAATGCTGTTATTTTTAAAAGCCACGGCAGGGACGTATTATATACCTCCCCGGTTAAGGACAGCTGAAATTCTAGAAAATCAAAAAAAAAAAAACCAAAAAAAAACCAAAAAAAAAAAAAAAAAAAACCCACACATACAAACACACGACGAGGAATTATTTAACAATAAAAACCCAAAAAACACAGAACTTGCCTGAAATTTGCAAACAAGTTCGATCATTAGCTCGGTTTATAGTCGGTACACAGTGTAAAATCGGCTTTTTATGTAGGAATATGATATATTACTTATTGTCTTTTGAAATTACATTAGTTTTCTCAATTTGAAATTAAGAAATCTCTAAGAATTTTTGAAAATGCTAAAGTGCTTCCACTGCGGAAAGTACAACTTCGTCGATCAGAGGAAATTCGAATTGTTTATATTCAACGATCTTTTCTCAGATAAGATCTTTTCTTTAGTTCAACGATCTTTTCTTTTAATACTTTCCTAATATCGGATCTTTTCTGTTTTTTTTTATTATTATTATTTATTGTACACAGGAGGCCGAAGCAAGGTTTTTTTTTAATTTCAATGACTGACGTGTCCCTCTTTCCATTTGATCAGCTACGTAACGTACAGCGATTTTCCGCAGATTCCATATATCTTTCATATAGAATCTGTGGGAAATCGTTGTACATAGCTGATTAAATGAATCGAAGGAAAGGGGGGGGGGTGATTGCAGAATGATTTCATGGAAATAAAAATAATCTGGCTACGGCCCCCTGTGATTTATTCAATACCAAATTTGACTTGTATACATCATGATGTATGTGCGACTCTAGACAATCAGGGGAGGGGAAGAGTTATAACAGCGTGAGCCCTAGTATTGCAAATTGCCAATAAAAAAGTATATGACTATGTTTGGAAATTTTCAAGGGATATACCCCCCCCCCTTTTCAATTACACCCCAGAATTCCCGAACACATGTTGCATTCCTTTTGTTAACATAATGGAAATTTCGTTTTGTTGAAATCAATCTTAAAACTACCATTACCCCGAAAAACCCGAAATATTACACTTTTTCCTAAAATACCTAACTAAAATACCTAACTTTCACGGTTTACCCTAAATTTCCTACCGAATTTTAATAATTCGGAAACTTCGGTCAAAGCGGTAATTTTCGTAAAGTTAGGATTCGGAAACTTAGGTAGGATTTTTCCGAAATTCGGAAACTTAGGTTAGGCCTCGGAAACTTCGGTAAAAGTGTGTAATCTCCCGCGATCACCACTGTATGCATGAGCTAGGTATCAGGCAGTATAAGTCTTCTGCGTACCATCCTGAGTCCCAGGGGGCACTTGAACGCTTTCATCAAACCCTTAAAACTATGATGAAAACATATTGTCACCAGTATGAAAAAGACTGGGATGAAGGGGTTCACCTCGTGTTGTTTGCGGCACGAGAAGCGGTTCAGGAGTCCCTGGGGTTCAGTCCCTTTGAGCTAGTTTTTGGGCATACGGTCAGGGGGCCATTGAAGTTATTGAAGGAAAAATGGTTGACTGAGACTAGCGATTTGAATCTCTTAGACTACGTGTCTAATTTCAAAGAGAAATTATATAATGCTTGCAAATTGGCTCAAGAAAATCTCAAAACCTCACAAATGAAAATGAAAACATGGTATGACAAAGATGCTAGAAACAGAGTTTTTAAACCAGGCGATAAAGTTCTTGTATTTTTGCCTATCCCTGGTCATCCTTTGCAAGCTAGATATTTCGGTCCTTATGAGATTGAGAGTAAAATTAGTGATGTTAACTATGTGGTTAAGACACCAGGTCGGCGAAAAGAAAAAAGAGTGTGTCATGTTAACATCTTGAAAGAGTATTTTGATAGAAGTGACCGAAATTTTGTAAAACCAGTTTCCACTTTGGCCAATGTAAATACATTAGAAAATTGTGTTGAACCTGAATGTAATGAAGAGACTGTCGAAAAAGACTTCGCTCAAAGTGTCCGTTTGAAGAATTCCGAAATTCTGACTAATCCGGAAGTGAAACTCGGACATTTGACCGTGCATCAAAAAGAGGAAGTGCACCAATTAATGCGGGAATATACGACCATCTTTCCGGACGTTCCAAAAAAGACGAATGCATCTCATCATGACGTCATTGTGGGTGATGCGTCACCTATCAAACAGCATCCCTATCGGTTAAACCCGATAAAGCTTCAATACATGCGGAAAGAAATTCAATACATGCTTGAAAATGACATTATTGAACCCAGCAATAGTGATTGGAGTTCCCCATGTATTCTGGTTCCGAAGCCAGACGGAACTTACCGATTGTGTACGGACTTTAGAAAAGTCAATTCAGTCACCAAAACTGACTCTTATCCGATCCCACGAATCGATGACTGTAAAGATAAAATTGGCAGTGCAAAATTTGTCAGTAAATTTGACTTGCTTAAAGGCTATTGGCAGGTCCCGCTTACCGAGAGAGCCAGAGAAATATCAGCATTTGCGACTCCAGATGGGCTATACCAATATAAAGTAATGCCCTTTGGTATGAAAAACGCACCAGCCACATTCCAGAGGATGATTCATTCCCTCCTAAATCATCTCGAAGGATGCGAGGCGTACATCGATGACGTCATCATCTACAGCGACACCTGGAATGATCATCTCCGAATCATGCGTACTTTCTTCGACATACTGGCGAAAGCAAACCTCACAGTGAACCTTGCGAAAAGTGAATTTTTTCATGCGACTGTAGAATATTTGGGTCACAAAGTAGGTCAAGGTTTTGTTACTCCTATCATGGCCAAAGTTGAAGCTATTTCAAAGTTCCCGATTCCTACCAATAAGAAAGAGATAATGAGATTTTTAGGAATGGCAGGATTTTACAGAAAATTTTGTCCAAATTTCTCGTCAGTTGTTGGTCCACTTACCAATCTGTTACAAAAGAGAGTGAATTTTGCATGGACCAATGACTGTGACGAATCTTTTAAGAAAATCAAATGTGTTCTTATGAATAGTCCTGTCCTGTCAGCTCCAAATTTTGATAAGCAATTTAAGCTTACTGTTGATGCCAGTGACGTAGGAATCGGGGCTGCTTTGTTTCAAGAAAATGATGATGGTGTAGATAGAGTTGTTTGTTATTTTTCAAAGAAATTGACAAAATGTCAAAAGAATTACTCTACTATTGAAAAAGAGTGCCTTGCATTATTGTTAGCTTTACAACATTTTGATGTTTATTTGAATGTTACTTTACATCCCATTCTTGTGTTTACTGACCACAACCCTCTCACATTTTTGCACAAAATGTCAAACAAGAATCAAAGACTTACAAGGTGGAGTTTATTGTTGCAAGAGTATGATATCATTATTAACCATATCAAGGGCAAAGACAATGTGATTGCAGATGCATTATCGAGAGTTTCATGAGTGATTTTTGCAGAATTTACCACCTAAGTTTTCATTGACATTCAAACTTTTTTTAAGGGGGGAGGTGTTGTGGGTCATGTATTGTTTTAGTTTTACTTTATGTGTAGGTACACATGTACTTAGTCATGTTATTTAATGATTTCATAATAATTCTTTCTAGATTTTACTATGTCATGTTTGTTTCATTAGAGAATATTCCAGTATGTTCTTTGTTACATCATTATCCTCACATGACTGTGATTTCTAGAATTTACTCTATTGTTAATCATGTGTAATGAGTCATTGTTCTAGAAGCTTCTGGTTAATTCATTGGTATTAAGTATAAATACCTCTGAGGAACTGTGTTGAGGGACATTCGTACACATTCATAGACACGATTCATTCATCTATTCTGATATACTGGGACACTTTATTTGTTGAGACTTTAATCCATTTAACAACGTTTGGACACCGATCTTTCGAGAACGTTTGTGATTACCGGAAACCAGTCATTCGATAGACTTTGTGGACCGTAACGGACACTTTGATCCGGACATTGAATTGTAAGTTGTAATCATTTGAAATATATATATTTTGTACATAATTAAACTTGTAAATTTTTATTCTGTCTTTGTCTGATTTTTGCTGGCGTTTTGGGGTATTCTGACCCATAACACATTTCACATCGTTTAATATCAGTGTTTGTTAAATGATGTAAAAGACAATGCATTTGATACGGAACTTAGTTCGTGTCATGTTTTATTTTTTACTATTTCGTAGTTACGAGAAACAAATCTCGTAGTTATGAGAAACAAATGTCGTAGTTACGAGAAACAAATCTCGTAGTTACGAGAAAAAAATGCTCGTAGTTATGAGAAACAAATCTCGTAAAAAAATATAACATGGCACGAACAGGCTTCTGTTTGATGCCATATCGAAATTTTATCTTAATATTTTTTTCATATCTATTGGCTAAACAGCGTCACGTGATATTCTGTAAAACCTGGTATATATTAAAAGTAACAAAAAGTTGAAGGACTTATCATCTTTCTAGAACACATGACGTCATAACAGTGAATCTAGGTTTATCGTACAGAGCCCTTGCGCGCTGATTTTAAAAACTAGAAAAATAGTAAAACAATTTCAGCACTTCCATTTGGTCAACACCTGGAAGTAAATTATTGACCTCAGCCTTCGTCCTCGGTAAATATCTTTTTGGGGCTATAATCCAGGGTATCGACCTCATCAAAGTGTTAAAATTGTATCATATATTTGTCAGCAATCTCTCTACAGTATATCTAAAAACAAAAATATGACATAGAATAAAACGCCTACGGCTGATGTATGTGTGGAATAAGTATTGAGATTGAAATGAAACTGAAATTTCAAAACATGATTTCTAAAGATTTTGTGTAAAACATCCCCAGTATAAAACCAATGGTGTCGATTTCTGACTAAGCTGTTATTCTGATAACGTACTTAGCGCCTGTAGTAGATAAAATTTTATGATACATTACCAATGTGCGTCTATACTTTGTCTGAACTTGTGAACCCATTTTGTCCAGTTTGTTGACCATCGCTTCCATTTCAAGTAACATTGCCTAAAGGGAATAGTACATTATTTCATATCATCTTTGCTTTGCTATTATGTGTCACGCTTTAAGTGTTAAGAATGATTCTGTATTGCCTAACAGCTATCTATGGTGAAAAAAAAACAATTAAACTGCGCAACCGGAAATAATCAAATATCTTTACATATGTCCTGAACGACATTTTCCATCTATCATGTACGCTTCTATGGTTCCAATATACAGTTTTCGCGCACTGTTCCGAAAGCGCAAAAAGTATGCGCGTCATGCTTAAGTTGAAGTCATTAGACTTTTAAAGTATTCTACATAACTTTATGAACCAGACCTTAGTACAATAAATACATCTAGACCTACAAAACATGTGAAAATCATTGCATCCAGATTTACTGTTTAATCGTAAATCAGTATCGAACGATGTGAAAATGGCAGTCGAGCGCATGCGTTCAATGGATGCAGTAGCCCAAATAGTGAGGTCAATACAGCATTGTTCTCAAAACATTATCTACATCATTTAATACTGAATTGAAAGAGAACATCAGTAGCTTTTATCATGAAAAATTATTTGAATTTTCAACATCTGGATTTTCAGATATATCCGGAAGAGTGCGAAACACACCTCCGGCACTACCGGCATCAGGAGCCCAGGACGCGCGGTACTCGCTTCACCTTTGTCTCCTATCGCTGTTTACTATATGGACCAATGGCTAAAACTGATGTCCAGTTCTCTTCTTCACATCCTTCCAAACTCATATAAGCCCCAAAATTCCAAGTTTTTTCATTAACTGTGCCTTCTACAGAAAAATCAAGTCTCAACACTTAGAAATAAAAAAATCATCCCTGGCCATTTCTTCGAATACGAAACTAAAACTGTATATTGGAACCTATCTGTGCTTCTGTCAACTTTTAAGAATACAGTTTTGGTAACCAAAGAAATAAGTCCTCTTGTTTTTATTTGACAAATTGAAAAAGATTAATATAGATACAATGTAATTGCTACAAATGTTAAACGTCTTCAAATTCTTTAGTAGTATTTTAACAGCACATATATTTACAGCATAGACCAGACATGCACGTTTCGGGTATCCTCAATCTAAACAATGAAATATGGCCAAAATCTATGAATATTATGTCCAAAATATATTGAAAGACGTGGTAAGATGGTTCGGATATGATGCTTCAGGACCCAGGTTTCAGAAATTAGATAAAATTTTGTAAATAGAAATTTTCAAATGCGTTTGAAGAGACGACCAGCCGAAATTGATCGAACTTGGCTACATGTGCCCTCGGGGACTCCTGGTCCACCAGCAGTGACACTCACTAAGTGGTACAAATGTTAAACGTCTTGAAATTCATTAGCATTATTTAAAAGCAGATAAATTTACAGCATGGACCAGACATGCACGTTTCGAATGTCTAATCCTCGTCAGTGATCCTCAATTTAAACAATGAAATATGTCCAAAATATACCGAAAGACGTAGAAAGATGGCTGAGATATAATGCTACTAGACCCAGGTTTCAGAAATTTAAGAATATCTTGTAAACAGAAATAAGTACAAGTAATCTGTTATATACACATGGCGTAATATGAAAAGAACTTTATTCCGATGTGTAAATGATATATATCGGAAATCGATTTGAAATCGCCCAGTATAATATCACCATTTTCAGACATGATACTTGATTACTTAGTCTTGAATTCACCTAATTACAATTATTTTACCAAAACAACATATTGTTTATAGTCAAAATCTTCAATTCATATACTCAAAATACTGTTTGTACTGTCTAATTTAGATAAACTGTTTGCTCCAGGGTTGCAATTATTCTAATGGAAATTTTGATGATTTTGCCTCGCCTTCCCGCCTTTGATACTGAATAACTGGTGGGTACCTCTTCGATGTTAATTCACCATGATGTTATTGGAAGTTAGGGTTAACTTGAAATAGTCCAGAACTGCCTATGTATATATAATCTGATATAAAGGAATGAACGAAAAGTACAACAAAAAGTTTTTTCACATTAAGCTTAAGTATGATAAGTTCAAAGTATCACATGTAGAGGACATGATAGGTTTTACCTGGGCTGTATTGAAAAATTCCTTCTCTTTGTCCGATGGTTTCCTTATTTTGCCTTTTAAAACTTTCAAATTTTTCTTCAAGGTTGTCAAATCGCACCGTAACACTAAAAGAAAACAAAGCAGAAAATAATTGTATACACATGTTTTCTTCGTTCCTACCTCGTTGAAATACACATCACTAATATTCAACAACAACAAAAAACGGAATACGGTACATTATAAAATATATGTTGATTCAAAGTCTTTATCTGCTTAATAAGGACCAATAGTCGGATGACGTATTCAATTTTCCGTGACTATTTCATGGATTGGATGATTGGGCAAATTTGATTGATTTCCAAGGTCAAATGCTGAAGCTCAAGCTCAGAGATCAAAATCAAGGAAAACTTTTAGTAAAAATTCAAAAACATCTCAGAATGAGACAATATGAAAAGTCCTATGGTTTTTATGACTATATAGGCGAGGGAATGTTATTCTGCAGGTCATCTTGTATCTCAGAATGCGTATGAGTATTTTGAAACATATGTTATAGTGCAATCAAGCTCAATGATCAAGGTCATTACAATGAAATTGCATAATATTATTCATATTATTAATGATATTAAGGTAGCAAACCTATAAACCTATATCAGTGAAAAGCTATAGGTAACAACATACATGTATCTTTTCTTCGAGAAAAAAGGGGGTGTTGAATAGCATAGTATCTTTACTATTTATATGGATACATCTCAAATTTTCTTTACCAATCAATTGATAATATAGAGAAGAATACAACAACAACCATTTATAATGGTTTGACCTTGATGTTTCATTTTATGTGCCATTTATATAGTACTGGTGTGTATTTTTACGTTATTATTCATGGGGTACATGGTGGTAAAATTGCGAATAATTTTCTGAAACATGTCTATAATGATGAATATTTGCCCCAAATACTCTTATATAGTTGGTAAAAGGTGAAAATTTGATTTTCTTGTGTGTAACCATTAAAGATGTATTCCCTGTATCTTCTAGAAAATAGAGTAGATTATTTAATTTCATTATTTTTGTTCTATTGGGTAAAGAAACCTATAAAAAGTTCACTAGTCCAGGATATATAAACAAAACATGTGTTTTGCCGGCGAATTCACAATATTTACAATCACAGTAATTATAAATAAAACTCATGTCGATAATGGTGAGCTCTATCTCAAGAAGCTTTCTAGTCATCAATCTGGAAAGGTTTGACAGTTTGCTAACTAACGACTGAATAATCCGTGAAAATCTACCCTTACTTACCCTTAATCAAGTTCAATAATCTATGTCGTTATCATTTTTAATTTGTAATTATACTAATGTGAATGCGTAACTTGGGGTTTTCCATTTTCGGTGTAAATATTGTGAGCCAGAAATGTTTACAATAAATTATCTTCATATTTTGGTATCTTGAGGAGCTTTGTTGCAAAAATTTACGGAGAGTTAATAACTTTGGTCATGCTAGAAAAATACAGATTGTGTTCTACAAGTTACATTTCATCCAATTTTTGACGATTACATGGTCTACAACTTTAAGGAAATATTGCAAAGCTTCGAATTTTGATCTTTAATGGCAATGACCATGGCTGACAGTGTTTCCATTTTCGTAACAGATTTTGCACATAGGGCAGTCATTTTTTAGGTTATTCGAAAAATAAAGTTTGCATTGTAACAGCATTCTCATTGATTAAAATTTCTGGTATTACGAATTACGACGTGCTCTTGAATAGTCAATATTGAAGTATATGTTCTATAGTACCAATTCTGTTGTACTAGATCAGAAGTAATGCGGGGTTCTTGGATTGATGAAAGAAACTTTTAAGGTAGTTAAGAGTAGCTACTTTATTTTGTTCTTCGTTTCATAAAGGAATACTTTCCACCCATTCTGCTACGTCTTTTGGTACATTTTTGGACATAATAATTCTCATACTTGTTGGCCATATTACATTGTTTAGACTGAGGATCACTGACGAGGGTTTAGTACCCGAAACGTGCATGTCTGGTCCATGCTGTAAATTTATCAGGTTTGAAAGGATGCTATTGAATTTAAAGACGTTCAACATTTGAACTACTTGGTGAGTGTCACTGCTGGTGGACCAAGAGTCCCCGAGGGCACATGTAGCCAAGTTCGATCAACTTCGGTTGATCGTCTGTGTCTTCAACGCATTTGAAATTTTCTGTTACAAAATTTCTTGAAATTTCTAAAACGTGGGTCCTGTAGCATCATATCCCATCCATTCTGCTACGTCTTTTGGTACATTTTTGGACATAATAATTCTCATACATTTTGGCCATATTACATTGTTTAGACTGAGGATCACCTGACAAGGGTTTAGTACCCGAAACGTGCATGTCTGGTCCATGCTGTAAATTTATCAGGTTTGAAATGATGCTATTGAATTTAAAGACGTTTAACATTGTAAAAGGAGGGGAAATTTTCATATGCTATGAGTTTCCGCTTGAATAATCATAAGTGGTCCTTTCGTCATCATTATTATGGAACATTCTGCTGTGTCATCAGCAAAGATTAAGTCATGGTGTGTTGTAGGCGTAAAACGGATTGACAATGACCATGGCTGACAGTGTTTCCATTTTCGTAACAGATAAAAAACCAAAATCATGGGTATCGGATTCATAATATTATCAGAATGCAGGCATTTAAATGGACAGTTGCATGTATGTCTAGCGAGTCCGTATAAGGTTAACTTATAACAGAAACACTCTACATGACTTCGTCTACTTGGTTACTAACGTCAATACTCATTTCATTTAGTTGGAGTAAATTCTGAAGAAAATTATCCATTTTCTTGAATACAATCTATATATATTAAACTATTTATCATCATCAGCCAGCTTATGTACATAGGGCTGTCATTTTTTTAGGTTATTTGAAAAATATGGTTTTAATTGTAACGGCATTCTCATTGATTTAAAATCTTTCTGGTATGTCACGAATTACAACGTGCTTTTGAATAGACAAGAAGTAAAGCGAGGTTTATAGATTGATCAGAGACTTTTAAGGAAGTAAAGAGTAACTATTCTGTTTTATTCTTCGTTTGATGAAGGAAAAAAAGGAGGGAAAATTCAGTTTCATGTGCTATGGTTTCCGCTTTCAATAATCATAAGTGGTCCTTTCGTCATCAATGTTATGGAACATTCTGCTGCATCAACAGCAAAGAATAAGTCATGGTGTGTTGTAGGTGTAAGACTGATTGACAATGATCATGCATATGGCTGACAGTGTTTCCATGCTCGTAAAAAACAGATAATAAAATCAATATCTTGTGTATCGGAATCATAATATTATCATAATATTATCAGAATGCAGACATTAAAATCTGCATAACTTCACGGACAGTTACGGCTATCATGTATGTCTAGCGAGTCCGCATAAGGTTAGCCAACGTAACAGAGACACTTTTTATGACTTCGTTAACTTGGTTACTAAAGTCAAGGTTCTGATTACTTCCCGTGAATTTAAAATGCATGTCTTTAAGAGCACCTCTTTTATTTTTGCTAAATTTTTCCATATTCTCTGTCATTTATCCATATATTCTCCAACGCATTGATCCTCGACATTGCAAATCGACACTGCACAAAATTACTTAAGAATGATAATGAATTATTATTTAAAAGAAATCTATTTCCCATTGAGATTCACATAGTTTTGAGCCACCTTTCATGTTTAAAAGATGTTTAATTTCTTTTTATTTTTATCTTATTCAGACCTACTACCAAATTAATACAATCAAACCAAAATAAAACACATCTTCGGGAGACATTTCTGTATCTGTGCATCGATATCCGTTCAGATGGAGAAAAAGAAAGGAGTAGAGCCACGAAGGCGATATAATGTTAATTTCGATCATAATAAACTGTATCAACGGGATATTTAATTCATTTTTGAAGATACGAGGGCCGATTGATATGTTGTGACCCTCGTATTTAAGAATTTTAATAATATCAGACATTTTCCATTATTTTTCCCCTTCATTATCTATACATTTTTGCCACCAGTATTTAAAGCCTCAATACCATTTTTAAAGAACTCCCTATCCTGACTGGTTAGAAAGCCATCCACTGCAAGTATGACGTCATATCGGACTGAAAGTGTGTGCCAGAAATAGTTGATTTCAGTATTGGAAGAGATGGAAGTCTAATGGAGCAAGACCAGATGAATAAGGACGATACTCAATCAAATTAAAGCCAAAATCGTGCATGGCAGTGGCAGCCTTGTCAATAGGAGAATTGACCTGATGGAACAACACGTCTTTAACTAGTGAACTTTCCGCGGCGCTTAAGTTTAATATTTTCCCGTAACAGAAGTGAAGCATAGTACGTGATTGTTTGTAATTTTTTAGATAATCTATCAACAGGATACCTTCTGCATCCAAGAAAAACGAGGCTCACAAAATATCAATCAGCCCTCGTAAATTGCTTCTTTCGAAATAACGCGCGAAAATTGTGAAATTCAAAGGAGTGAAGATTACAATGGAGGACGGTTCTCGGAATTTCAATAATTCGGAAATAACTTCTCTATGAATTAAAACACTTATACTTATCTTTGTAAGTTGAACAGTATTTCATTTTTGTAAGAACAGCTGTATACTTTTATGACTTTTATGACAAAGTTTTATTGAGATGTTTAAATGAGTTTAAGAAGATCCTGACGATAATCTCAACAACACTCACAATAAAGCACAAACTTGAGCATCGACGGACCCCTAGAAAGCTAGAGGTGGGATCAGATGCCCGGGAGGAGTAGCCTCCTCTGTTTGGCTAGCCGCACCCACCGTCGATGTTCACAACGGGACGTACTACTATTATTTAGGAAATGGATTTTGCTATTTTTATTGTCTTAATAATTCAATGCTTTTGCTTGTCCGGATAAATTGTCGTCAAACTCATAGAAACCTAGATACATTAACACACAACAAATTACGTAGTTTTATATGCGTTGCAATTTATAAATTTATACTGACGTGAGTAGACGTTATAAAAACAGATTGAAAGGTACCATGACTGACACCATGACTGACATTGTTTCCATTTTCGTACATATTATATATATAAGGTTCAAGTTCATTTATATCATCATCATATTCTTTTCAGAATGTAACTTGTACTTCTGCATAACTTTATGGACAGTTACGTTTATCTGAGAACAAATATTATATTTGTCTAGCATGGTTCCATAAGGTAAGGTGGTGTCATAGGAGCGATATTTACGACTTCCTCTTCTTGACTACATCATAGATTCGAGTTACCGTTCTTGGATTTGTAGCGTGTGTCTCTAATTTTGTGTTTTTCCAAGCAATTTATCAATCCACACTGCCACAACCCCTCTTTACCTAATCGCATACAAATCATTTTTTTCATATAAATTAATAACCTATTATCATAATAATTTTAATCTACAGCCTTGCACTATCGCATTTTTCATCATTGCACTTTATCTGAATTTGACGACGGGAGTGCTTACTCCTCCCGGGCACCTGTTCCAAACCTCTAGCTTGTTAGGGGTCCGTCGATGCTCAATTTTGTGCTCTATTGTGAGTGCTGTTGAGATTATCTTCAGGATCATCTTTAACTCATTGACATGCCCTGTCCATTCCACATTAGAGAAGACGTTGAAGCATCGGCCCCATAACGTCTGTGAATAGAATGTCGAAATCCTCTAGTGTTTACATGCTAAAGCTCGATAAAGCCGGCAGAGGACGGACTGTCTTTCCCTTTTTCTTTTGATATTCATTACCAGATTCATCTATGCGTTACTTGGGCCCCTGGGTTTTACTTTCTTGTTCTTGTTTGCTTTGGGCGCTGCAACAGGGTCTTATTGGAGATCCCCCTTTTTCATGAGAGAATACTTGGAGCCAACAGAGTACTAGTATACGTAGGAATCAACTTATAAACTTAGAATCAAAGTGACGTTTTGATGTCTGTAGAGGGTCTTTAAATGTACCTTCAATTTCAGTAGACACAGCGGGGACTGACAATCCCTCACAATCATAGACACACGACAGCTTCTCAGTCCATCCCTGTAAATCACTATCCACCTTCACCTGCTCCGCCAAAACGTGTAGGAATGTACAGTCTGCAGATCTGCCTCGCATCTCTATAAACTTTTGCAGGAAAATAGGTTTAAGTGACATGTGATATCATGTGTTTGAAATATAGTGAATAGAAATAAAAGAGAATTGATAGAAATGTTGTTACAGATGTATCACTTTAAGTGGACAAAAATATATAAACATCTATTGAAAACGAATCAAGACAATTGAAAAAGTTATAACCATTTCCTCATTTTTGGTTTGGTTTCATTGTATCTAAGTTACAATGTTCAAGGTAAATATACATCCACAACAATACAAATAATCATTAACATAAACCATTGAATGTTTTCGTGGAACGGTTTATGATGGTTTCATTGCATCTAAGTTACAATGTTCGAAACCGTTCAAATGGGAATTTTGCCTTGGTTTCTCGACTTTTGGACTGAATAACTGATAGGTACATCTTTGACGTTTATACAGCTCTAATACGATTAAGTGCAACCGGATTACAAGATTACAGGTTTGAACTGCAATAGATTTTGTCGAACTCTGCATGAAATATTACCTTTTGTAAGCATTTTATAAGAATAAAACACTCGATTTACGCGTTCACTAGGCATAATCTGCACTTATTCCAAGGATACGAAACTATAATGCTTGATTGTTTGATAAAAAGATTTTCTTGTGACAAACTTTTTTTCTAATTGACGTCTACCTCGAAACGGTCGGACTGTTCAAATCCATTAGATAACATATATTTAATTCAAAAGATACAACTAAATAACCTTAAATATGGAATATCCCCATACCTATAAACCTTCAAGAATGTCGATATTTCCATACATTCTTCAAATGTTGAATTGTGATAAATGTGTAACAATGTCACTCGCCATTGTTCTTCTAACACTTTCAGGCTGTAAATACGGCAATAAGACGTTCAGACAGGACACTTAAAGACAAACAAACATATTAGACATAGAGACCCACAGATAGTATTTTGCATATAACAATACCTTTCCTAGGGACGACAATTTGAATCCTACACATCCCTTTTCATCGTTGTTCTTCGAAGATAAGTAATTACCCATGGCAAGAATGTAGCTTAGAACGCCTACTAACTGCTGACTGGACATCAGTTGGTCACAGGCTGCCATGATCTTCTCTACTGCCTACATTTAATGTATATGAATATAGCTTTATTGCGATGATTCGATTTTCAAACTTAGATCAAAATTGGAAAAAATAAAGGGTCAATTTGAAAAAAACGAGGGTTCTAGAATTTCAAATCAGCTACCTGTGTTGAACATTTCAGTTGTCTCGGGAAATCCCAAAGGAGTAGAACAAAGTCAAGTCTAAGGCTGAGACACTGAATTTCGCAAAGTTCGTACATAAACTGATCAACAGGATCCAACATTTCCTTTCTATCCGCGTATAGCTTGTAAACCTCTATATCGTCAGAAGTTGGCTGGTATCGTCTGATGGTTGTAAGTTTCTCTGCCGGAAACGAATCTTCCTCTTTCACTGAGTTGAGAATGTCGTAAATGCTGCACGCCTTGTCAGATTTCAGACCATTGAGAATAATGGCAAGATTCCTAGCTCGACGAGAATCCAGTAAAACCTTTTTCTCGTCTTGAATAAGAATAAAATTAACAAATTGGTAAAGGTTGTCTTTAGTGGTGCTGACTTTTTAGTATTTATGGATTCAATGTTATTCGATTATGTAAAAACATAAAAATACTAAAATGTTTAATATGCAAAAAAAATGCAATAAAATTATATTTTACTGCAAACGAAGAAAAGCTCTACAATTTTCGACATACGAATTGGTGATGTATGATCCTGCTATTACATAACAAGCTTGATCTTCAACACAATCGCGGCCTTTATTTTCTTGTTGAATGAATTATTCCAGATGCCATTAATTTTATTTAGAAGAAAATGTTATTTTAGAGAAAGCATAGCCATTATTAACGTTCGAGTAGCATCAATAATACATGAATCGATGACAAGAAACATCATATGAGAGACACTGTTATCTACAGGAAGCCACATCAAATAAGTAAAGATAAAAAATGTTATGATCGCTGAGCGATATAGTCCCCTACCGGCGGCATATATTTATGTCCTGCAACTCTGCCTGTGAATACTCTTCAATTAAACATATACGAGTTTAAATTAAACTTACTGTCTGAGCAGCTCAGTTCTTAGGTTTTATCTGCTTTATCGATTCGAAAAAAGAGGCCAAGCGTGACGACAGTTGATCTTGCTCTGTGACTATCCAAGACTACCCTGAGTATCAAATTTTACCTGAATATCTCTATTTGTTGCAGAAAGATGTCTGGAAAACTGACAGAAACTGAATTTTCCAAGTCATAAAGGGGCATAACTCCTAGAAAAATAGGTCAAGTGTGACGAAGTCGAACTTGCTCTGTAACTATCCACGACCAAGCTGCGTATCAAATTTCATCTGAATATCTTCATCCGTTGCAGAAAAAAGTCCGGAAAACTGACAAAAACTGAATTTTCAAAGTCATAGAGGGACATAACTCCTCGAAAAAAAAGGTCAAGCGTGAAGAAAGTCAAACTTGCTCTGTAACTATCCAAGACCAAGCTGTGTATCAAATTTCATCTGAATATCTTCATCCGTTTCCGGAAAAGTCTGAAAAACTGAATTTTCCAAGTCATAGAGGGGCATAACTCCTAGAAAAAAAGGTCAAGCGTGACGAAAGTCAAACTTGCTCTGTAACTATCCAAGACCAAGCTGTGTATCAAATTTCATCTGAATATCTTCATCCGTATCCGGAAAAGTTTGAAAAACTGAATTTTCCAAGTCATAGAGGGGCATAACTCCTAGAAAAAAAGGTCAAGCGTGACGAAAGTCAAACTTGCTCTGTAACTATCCAAGACCAAGCTGTGTATCAAATTTCAACTGAATATCTCCATCTATTGCAGAAGAAAGTCCGGAAAACTGACAAAAACTGAATTTTCCAAGTCATCAAGGGGCATAACTTCTCGAAAAATAGGTCAAGCGTGACGAAACTCAAACTTGCTCTGTAACTATCCAATACCAAACTGTGTATCAAATTTCATCTGAATATCTTCATCCGTTGTAGAAAAAAGTCCGGAAAACTGACAAAAACTAAATTTTCCAAGTCATCAAGGGGCATAACTCCTCGAAAAATGGGTCAAGCGTGACGAAAGTCGAATTTGCTCTGTAACTATTCAAGACCAAGCTGTGTATCAAATTTCATCTTAATATCTCTATCCGTTGCAGAAAAAAGTCCGGAAAACTGATATTCGGACAGACGGACGGACAGATGGACAGACAGACCGAGAGGAAACTAAAAGTCCCCTTCGGCGTTGCCGGTAGGGGACTAAAAATAGGATGTAATTAAAACACGGAACTAACACTAGTCGCAGAAACCGCTAACAACACTTCGTGTTTGTTTGGTTTGGGTGTATTCGCCGCGGTGCAGTACATTTGATAAATACGGGACCGAAATGCAGGATACAGTCGTTTTCCATGCGATTACTGACTATGCCTGACTCTAATAGCAAATCTAAAGGATCACCAATTATACTTTACTTTATGTGAAATGCTTCACTGGTACTTCTAGGTACCTGGATGATATTCTTACTATCGATAATCCTGTTTTTGAAAAGTATAAAGATGTTATTTATCCACAAGAATTGACTCTAAACAAGGCAAACTTTACAGACACTGAAACACCATTTTTGGACCTAAATATCAAAATTGTCAATGGAGAAATTCATACAAGTGTATATGACAAACGAGATGAATTTGGATTCAACATAATAAATTTTCCCTGGCTTGACGGTGATGTCCCTAGATTACCGTCATACGGTATCTACATTTCACAGCTCATCCGGTATGCTAGAGCATGTACTGATGTTTTGGATTTTCATAATAGAAATCTACATATTACAAAGAAACTTTTAGGTCAAGGTTTTCGCTTTCATAAACTAGTAAAGACTTTCTGGAAATTTTACAAAAATTATGATCAACTTCTTTTGAAATTCGGACCCATACAAGCAACGGAGTATATTACTTTGGGTATTTCACAACCTGCATTTTATGGTGACATAATTAACAAAATAAGAAGGATCAAAGGTAGACAGCATATGTATCGAAAATGCGTCAGAGTCATCAAACGCCTTTTATACCGTGGATATGATCCTAATGTCACCAGACGGACACTAAGCTTGGTACTTGACCAATATACAGTCTTGTACGAGCGCATTCTTAAGACTTGCACTCTGACTGACTGTGACGACAGGACTCAATGACGGGCCCTGTCCAAACCTCTTTAGAGAAGACAGGGCCCCGACCACCTGTCCTCTCTGAATGTCAGTCGGACTCCTCGGGTGATAACATATATGAGCTCGCTACAGCCGGCAGAGCACGGACTGTATTACGCACGTCCTCTTTTTATATCCATTTTCATATTCATCTGTGTTGCTTGGACCCCTGTGTTTTACGGTCTTGTTTGTGTGTGGTCACCTAACAGTGAGGAGGTTGTTTTACACCATAATTGTGCGTTCTTCGAGACCTCTGGGAAATCGGAATAGTGGGAGGGTTGTGCGCACGTAATCCAGGATAACCACACCGTCTGCTATTTACGTGGCAGATGGCCGTCCTAAGTCGGCACCGGTTGCCCATTTGTCTCGTTGGTTTATGTGTAGTCTTTTGTGTTTCATGTTTCTATGTTGTGAGTTGGTGTTCCTTGTCCCTTTTGCGTCTCATTCTGTGGGTATCTGTTCTGTGTTTTTTGCATGGGTGTTTTGGGATTTTGCTGTGGGTGCTGCAACCTAGTGTTGTAGGAGATCCCCTCCTTTCTTTTACCTTGTTAAACTTTACTATAAATGATACGGTCGAAATTCTCGAATGCAGGCGAAAATGTTGCAAGTGTAGATATGACCCTAATGTCACCAGATGGACAATAGACTTGCAAATAACATGCATGAGCTCGCTACAGCCGGCAGAACAAGGACTGTACTACGTATTATCCCACCTCTGGCAAATTTCTTGCAATCTGATTGGTCGAGAAGAACCGAATATCATGTTGTATTATTTTACTGACATGATATCATTTAAATATCCTGCTTCCACTAAGACGCTTTACGATATTGACGATATTGACGTCACCGAAATGCTTTGAAATATGTTGACGTTACATACTCAAGCCAAAAGCCATCGGTGGGATAAATTCGTTATACAGTGTTTAATAGGGGGAATACAAAAATATATTGGGTCGATGAAAAAAGTTTTATTGGGCTCGGCTTCGCCTCGACCAATACAACTTTATTCATCGACCCAATATATTTTGTGTGCCCCCTGTAAAACACTGTATAACTAATAATTCCCCTTTTGCTTTATCCATTCACATATTCATCTGCATATTGCCTTATTTGTGTGGTCATCTAACAGTGAGGAGGTTGTTTTACACTACAATTGTCCATTTATCGAGACCTTTTGGTAACAGGAAAAGTTGGAGGGTTATGCGCTCGTAATTTGGATAACCACACCATTTGCCTTGCGTAGCAAATAGCCGTCCTAGGTCGGCACTGGTTACTCATTGGTCTCGTTGGTTTATGTGTAGTCTTTTGTGTTTGATATTTCTGTGTTATGTGTCTCTTTTTCGTCTCTTGCTGTGCTCGTCTTTGTGTTTTCGCGTCGGGTGTTTGGTGTGTTGCTGTTGGTACTGCAACACGGTCTGATTGAAGATTCCCTCTCTTCTCTCTGGTCAAACACGTGTCTCCTCGATGTTTCTATAACAACCTCCATACTATTATATCGAGGTGTCACTTGTTTTGATTGAAGTTTGATTGCAAACGTACAACTTGCGACCGTATCATTGATAATAAATCTTAACAAGGTAAAATATGATTGCCGATCGTTTAGTTTTGCTTTATTATCGCCAGGCATGGTTAGCAATCCCTGGAAATCTTTAACATTCTTGCAGGCAGTATCCTGAATGTCGGTCCTAGAGAATATCATAAAAATCAATGACATGCTATTTTCATAAAAGTTTGGTCCTTACAGAGCATTTGTATTTAATATGAGTCCAAGAATTCTGACAGCTAGATTATTATGCATGTATATATATAAATACATATATACCTACGGAAAGCAGCACATAAGAGTATATTAATTTAGAACAAGAGAAATTCATCAGGAAATACTACATGAGTAAAATGAGACAACTTAGAACCAAAGGCAAGCGCAAAAAAAGAAAAATAATTTAAAAACTAAGCTTAAAGAATACATTTCATGGTTACAATGATAGGAAATATTTACAGAATATGAATAAAACCACAAATACCTGCACTACTATATAGAGATGACTTACCGAACAAACCGTCTGGTTTAAAACGAAATTCATAAATCAATGTATAAGCAAAGATTGAAAGTTTATAAAATCAAGAATTACCAAATTATATTCATAATCACGCATTTTCTCTCGACCAATCTAACTTACAACTGACTCAACCAATAGCATGTAAACTTTCAAATGTTTACTTCATCCAGTTATATTTCCGTATCTTTCGTCAAAGAAAAAATCTTGATATGGTCAGATTAGTAAATTTAGCCCAAAAAAGAAAAACATGTCATGAATGAATCAAGTGATTAATATACCTTGATCTCCTGTAAATTTCATCGCATTGTGTTTCTGAATGCTGAAGTTTTCTTGAAGAAGATTCTCGTCTAACTTAGTGGTGACGTCCTTTGTATTTTTCCAAACTGACCCTTTTATCTGAAAAATCATAGTAATAAATGTTAATCTGCAATTTTCTATAAAATTAAATCTGTGATAATGTGATTGTGGGTGTTCTTTTCATTTTACTTATATATCAGTAAGAATGAGGTAAAAAGCATACATGTACGAAATTAATTTAAGAAAAAAAAAACAAAGTCACATAAAAAGTTTGTTGCAATCTTATATCATTCGCTACAAGAGCGTTTGTGATTCATCACTTGATCGCAAATTCTCAATCAACACTTTCACTTTTACCCATTCATTTTTTTATATTGATTTATAAGAAATAAGGTTACATTCTTTGTCATATCAGTTTTAAGTGCATAAGTTGTTTAAAATTTTTAATTACTTGAAATTCTCTCTTTTGCATCACCATCTTTCATACCATTTCTAACATCCAATCCCTCTATCATCCCAATGCTTTTCCGTCTTTTCTTATTCTATTTCAATCTCAATTTCTTTCTTCCATCCGTACGTCCCCTTTATTTCAAATATCCACCTACGTCTGCCTCTTTTTAAAATTTGTTACCTGACTCTTGTGAACCGGTGTCCAATGAAGTGTCCTGTACTTTCTTTCTCCTTGTTGATGGATCGGAGGTGGTGGAGGGGGTAAAGAGGGAGGGGATGGAGGCGCTTCCGGAACATTTGTAATTTCGTTTTGCTCCTGTTGGTTAGGCAGTTTCATTCCTTGTTCAGTATCAGTGACGTTAAACTTTTCCCGAATTTGTTCAAAAGTGCTACACTTGTGATCATCTTCAATTTCTTTGTTTTGATTTATAGAAACTCTGACTTGGTCTTTATCATCATTGTTTCCTGTTTCCATATGTTCTTTTTCTGTGTCATTCTGTCTAATCTGTGAAGTTCTTATATCATTTTTCTTGCCCGACTCTGATTGTGTTTCCCGTACACTGTCGTCTGCTATATGATTTTCACTTCCATCAATGATACTCGCACAGTTCTTTGTATTGTCAACTTTCGGATCAGGCAGTTGGACACCTTCTTTCTGAGCTCTACAGGCCTGAATGTTTTCATAAATTACATCATCTTCATATTTGTCCGGTTCGTCTTCGGGAGATAGCCACTCCTTGTGAACGTTGTCCTTCAAAATCTGGGTTGCAGTATGACCCTGATCACATTCTGTTGACGTAAGTGGTGGTGATGACATGTTTCTTTCAGAATCGTTCTGATTGCTTGTGTCAATTGTTTCCTGGAATTCGTTGTCAATAGACACAACTGATTTTCCACTAGAGTTCGTCGAACGTTGCGATCCTTTAAAATGAATTCCCAAACTCAAGTTCATGGATATAAGTTTATGTTTAAATGACCAAATGAAGATCTGAAGCATTATTCTTTAGCTTATAAAATCACAGGAAAGTCGTTTGTATGCAAGAAGTAAGAAAACAAATTGCGCAGTTCATTTTTTCTTTACTCCGGGGATTTTTTAGCTTTGTCTTAAGTAACCTATATCCACCATAAACCTATTGTTGATTATATTAGGTTAACGTCTCTGTACTTTTAGTTCAATTTTCCTGCAATTAATTCATTTTGGAGATATGGGGAAACTTTCAAAGAAGAACTACTTTGCTTTGAAAAAAGACGAATACACCCGCGAAATTACCAAACAAATTCTAAAAACAAAATTAAAGTACGGCAGATAAACATCTTCCATAAACTTTTAAAATGTTCAATATGTTTTGATCTGATTCTAAACTGGTTTTAATAAGTCATCGTGAACTATATATTGTATATCAGATCTGCTTATCCATCGATAGATAATCTATCGAATGTAACATTCGCAATCTTACAGATGTAATTAAAAAGAAGATTTAACCTCTGTTATTAGAGTTGTTTCCCTCACTCTTCGAGCTCGTATCACTGGATTCCTCTGATTGTTCTTCCAATTGGTCATGTTGGTTCAAGTCATCTGTCGATTGCTGCTCGGATAGTTTTCGGCTGCCTTTACTGGACATCTTTTTTGGGCGGTGCTTTGTAACGTTCTCTAGTAACTCTGTTCTCTGCACAATCTGACTTAGACGTTGGTTACTTTCAGGTTCCTCTCTGTAAAGAAAATTATCAATTTTTAAGAAGACGTGAAAAAAAAGAAGAAAAAAAAAGATGACGTGAAATGCTACAGATTATTTACTGTCAAAATGTGAATGGAAGATAGTTTTGCTCTCATTTACATACAATTTACTGAACTTACTCGATTGAAGTTTGACTTAGATGTATTGACCTCTGAAAAGAGAACGAAATATCATATTTCATGTTGAGTATGAGATACTCTATTATACTGTATCAGAAAAATATACATAGAGGGCGCTGCTAAAATAGATTTGGATGTGTCTGAAAATCGCTTTGTCTTTTAAAAAAAGGAGGGGATCTCTAATAACACTCGATTGCAG
Organism: Pinctada imbricata; assembly: GCA_033119305.1. Classification (NCBI taxonomy): domain Eukaryota; kingdom Metazoa; phylum Mollusca; class Bivalvia; order Pterioida; family Pteriidae; genus Pinctada; species Pinctada imbricata. The sequence continues at coordinate 23,487,630 of VSWD01000011.1, read as the reverse complement.
CATTCTCAGAAAAAACCCAAAACACCCAAGGCATGGTCCATTTGATATTCTGGGGGGGGGGGGGGGGGGGGGGGCTTGGGTTTTTTTCGAAAAAAATAATTTTGCTCTGAATTTTGAGGAAAAAAATAAATTTGCTTATGGTGTGAGAGAAAAAAATAATCTTGCTCTTACAAGTAATCTGAATTTGAAGAATAACCATAAAATTCGCTTAAAATTTCCGAAAATTTTTCGGCTCGCTTCGCTCGCCGCAGTTTTTACTGTCTATAAACATTTTTTGGCTCGCTTCGCTCGCCATAGTTTTCTTCTATAATGGCAAGTTCATATTTGAAAATATCAAAAGTATATGCATGTGACTGAAACACAATTAAAATGCTTAAAAACATTATCAATATTACTATTTATAGATACATGTACACCATAGTGTCTAATTTTATATACAAGCTTGGAAGGAGAATTTAATTAAGTTTTTCACTAGTTTTCATTTCTACATGTAAAAACTTGCATCAGGCCCTCTTACATGTTACATGACCTTATATACATTTTGTATACTGAAAATTATATATCACATATTGTAAAAATCTTTTATCGCTCTCAGTTTAGAAGTGAATTCAAGTTTTACATAAAAATAAAGTAATGTTTAAAGTAATTTAAGTAAAAATAAAGAATTTCTATTGAAAAAACACACACATTCTTAATACATGTATAATTCACACCAATTGCTATAAAAAAAATTTCCTTGCTCCAACTTTGCAAGAAAAAAATAATTTTGTCCCGGTCCGGGGCTAAAAAAATAATCTTGCTCCGACAAAAAACCCAAGCCCCCCCCCCCCCCCCCCCCCCCCTGAATATCAAATGGACCGTGCCCAATGCAAAAACATAGAGCAGACACCCACAGAAAGAGACGCAAAAGGGACAAGAAACACCAACTCAAAGTACCACTAATAAGGATTAACAGTCGAAAAATGTATCGTATGCATTATCATTGGCTTGAAATTCTATTCATGCAAGAAGGTAAAGAGTTGGAGCACTTTAACTTCCCGTTATAACAACGTCATTATCTTGACAAACTTAGTTTGATTGTCTATCAAAAACAATGTAAATATGCGTGTCCAGAGCACTGTTCCAGTTTGTGTTTCTTCACCAAAAGTCTGTTCTTCGGCAGCAGAGTCAGGATATTATTTAGGTTTATCATTCGAACATTTCAAATCATTTACGTGTGTTTCATGAAAACTTCTAGAAATTTTTTCACTACTAATAAAACATTTGTGAGACACTTTGATGGCGCTATTATATTTTTTCAATTATCCTTCCACTCACTAAACTGAAATACCACTTTTAATCTACTAGCATTTGAAAATTGAATCCAAGTGATTATCATGAATCACAAAGTAATGTCGAAATGAGAATAATTACTCAGATAACGACTCAGAAAGGTGAAAACCTTAGACCTTTTTGAAACACTTTTTAAAGACATTAAGAAAATGGGATATACTGAGATCAAAACGTGGTTAAACTTGGGAAAAGATCCTTCCCTGGGGAAGGAATCCATCAAACCAAATATTGTACTCTATGTCTTCCGAAATGGAAGTAACCGGGTGTGACAGTTCTACCGAATTGAAGCGGTGGGTGTTGCATGCAAGCAGGAGATGCTTACTTTTCCTGGGCACCTGGTCTCCATCTCATATCGGGAGTTCGCTTCTTTTCATATGGTGGAAATTTTTGTTTGTTTGCTTTGGTTCCTGTTTTATCCTGATTTTGTATGCCTTCGGTTTCTGCTTTTCTTAATTATCGTACTGTATACATGTTATGGTCTTTATCAATATTTGTCATCCTTTCATTGATAAACTTCATTTAAAATTTTTGAGAGGACAAATGCTAAAGTGCATTTTAGCTTTGGTATCTACGTTTCTATGGAAACAAAGGCAAATGTAACGAATAGATAATCGTAAGAAAAAAATAATTTCAAATTATATACCGCTGGTGTAATACCAGTTCCTGAATTAAAATCTGGGTCACTACATCGCCGTGGAAGGGTGAATAAGTCCGAGGATGGCTGCATGTCCCTCTGACCTACATTCGGCATTCGTTGCTCCAGCAACAATACAGTCTTACGTCGCTGGCAACATGCTTGGTTGAATGCCTGTAACAGAATAATTCATGATGTGAGAGGAGAACACTTAAATTTCCAGATCAGGAAGATACTTTTCAATGCGTTTTAACTGCGTTTTTAAATATTACTTTAGAACTACAAGTTGAGACTCTCTATTTGATATTTTGGAAATTATCGTACGTTGCACTTACATATATCCAATCGTCCCTTGTCTGTTCTATATTGATGTTCTTCAACTCGGTTGGTATTCGGAAACTGACAAATAGACCATATTGTTCTAATTTCTGTGCATTTTTTAGAAAACGATAACTTTGAGGAACATGTGTTAGGTTCTATTGCATTGTAGATGCTTACTCCTCCCGGGCACCTGATCCCACCTCTAGCTTGCTGGGGGTCCGTCGATGCTCAATTTGGTGCTCTATTGTAAGTGCTATTGAGATTATCGTCAGGATCTTCTTTTACTCATTTGTTCCTATATATTCTCTCGAATTCTCGTAATATTTTCAAAATAAAACCCCAAAAACAAGAACACAATTTTGTTAGAGGACTTGCATCTGTTTCCTGTATGAGTTCTTAAATATTTTGTAGTAGTTAAGGAGTTGAAAATTCTTCAGATAATTTGGTGGTCATCTTGATGGGCAAAACGGTCGAAAACAACATCAGAAGGTTCTGCCAGGATACTTCGCATAAAGAGGATAATATATTGCAATATCAACAGCTATGTTCTAATTTCACAATAGCAGATTCCGCATGTAATTACAATGTTTGACAGGCTTTTGATTAATGGAATTGCATTTTTGAATTATCGTGCACATCTAATTTCTACGTGGTTTTTTTTAATTGGCCACTCACAATGACTTTTGGTGATTTTCATATTCTTAATTCTGGAGCGACCCCCCCCCCCCCCCCCTGTTTTTCTCTTTAAGCAACCAGAAACTTTAAATAGGAGTAAAGCTTTCTTTTTTGGTCCTACGAACATATCAACTTGCATTATATATTCAACATTATCCATGTGATATTCGAGTATGTTTAAACTGTACTAGTTAGGACGGTAAGCACTGCTTTTAAAGCGGCTCCTCCAATGCATTCCGTATTTGCACTGAACTTTGGATTGTTCATTATATACATGTATTCCTTCATGGATCTATGAAGATGTGCTATTGTCTCCGTCTGTTTGTCTATTTGTCCTATAGTTCTCTTCTTTCTCTTTCCGCTTCATATATTTTCAATAATTTGTAAGCCTTTGGATTGTAAATTTTGGAATCTGATTTCGGGTGGGGTTTTTTTTCAATCTGATTTCGGATTTTTGGGGGGTTTTTTTTCTTTTAGAATCTGATTTCGGTTTTTTTATTTTATTATTATTTTGGATTCTGATTTTGGATTTTTTTTTTTTTTTAATTTTTGAATCTGATTTCGGTTTTTGTGTTTGACTTTCATTTACTGATTCAATCGTTTCAATAGAACTTTAAATCTCATGTTGTATTCCATATAGTCATCTAAATACATGTAATTCTACAACAGAACAGTAACAAAATGTAGAATGGCTCTAAACAAAACTGGTTTTCTTCAGCGATCAGAATTGCAAATTAACTTTTTCATTTACTAAGAAATATAACCCAATATACGGAAATTGCGACTAAGATAATTATTCAAATTTCAGGTATATCGGCTGTTTAGATTTGAACAAACAAACCAGTGTCATATCAGTCAATATTTCACCTTCTGTCCTGTTCACTAAATCTAGAGCACCCTGTTTTCTCGGTTTTCTCTAAAATATCATATTGTCATCCTCCAAAAAGATATTAATTTTAAAGTACTTTTTAGTCGTAACAGAAGATACCATTGTTTTGACTGTACGTCAATTTAGTTAGAAAGAGTAAGGAAAATAAAAAGTTTACGGTGATTTTCTATAGTAATGTTAAACGTCTTCAAATTCATTCAAGGCGTTGAAGGGACAGACGATCAACTTGACTACATGTGCCCTCGGGGACTCCTGGTCCATCAGCAGTGACACTCACCAAGTAGTTCAAATGTTTAACGTCTTCAAATTCATTAGCATCATTTATGAACAGATAAATTTGCAGCATGGACCAGACATGCACGTTTCGGATACTCAACCCTCGTCAGTGATCCTAAATCTACACAATGAAATATGGCCAAAGAGGGTGAAAATAAGTATGTCAAAAAATGTACCGAAAAATGTAGCAGGATGGGTGGGATATGATGCTACAGGACCCACGTTTTAGAAATTTCAAGAATTTTAGTACCAGAAAATTTTGATTGCGTTGAAGAGACAGATGATCAACCGAAGTTGATCGAACTTGGCTACATGTGCCCTCGGGGACTCCTGGTCCATCAGCAGTGACACTCACCAAGTAGTTCAAATGTTTAACGTCTTTAAATTCATTAGCATCATTTATGAACGGATAAATTTGCAGCATGGACCAGACATGCACGTTGGGTACTCAACCCTCGTCAGTGATCCTAAATCTACACAATGAAATATGACCAAAGAGGGTGAAAATAAGTATGTCAAATAATGTACCGAAAAATGTAGCAGGATGGGTGGGATATGATGCTACAGGACCGACGCTTTGGAAATTTCAAGAATTTTAGTACCAGAAAATTTTGATTGCGTTGAAGAGATAGACGATCAACCGAAGTTGATCGAACTTGGCCACATGTGCCCTCGGGGACTCCTGGTCCACCAGCAGTGACACTCACCAAGTAGTTCAAATGTAAAAAAATCACTGAAAATGCGTGACGTCGGACACTTTGACGTCACTGTTAACCATTGTTGACACGGAGAACAATATGCGACGGCTTGAAATTAGCATTGAAATCCCGTGGACAATTTATTTTTCATATTGCGGTTTAATGGCAGCTGAAAGGGTAAGTTGAAGTTAATTTCCAGTTACGATTAAAGGAGTTAAATTCTCAGAAAAAAAGTTCTTCAGACGACAGAATAAATCGCCAAAGATGACTACAAAACTCGAAACATAAATAACTTCTTATGAATCAACGAAGCCAATGAGCAAAAACTTAAACCAAACGTTTAAATTAATGTTTCATAAACAACTGTAAGATCAACTGTAAGAATTTACAAAAAAAATGAATAATTTGATATTAAATGATAGACATACTGATATTTTCTATCTGATACAATCAGAACGAATCCATTATTGCCGACTGGTTTCATCATGTACTTATCCGCAGACAACTGTACAATGTTGAGTGCAATCTGTAAAATAGAGTAGAAGAACCTTAAACTCTCTCTCTCTCTCTCTCTCTCTCTCTCTCTCTCTCTCTCTCTCTCTCTCTCGGAACTTCTTAATTCGAAAAAAACTAGCAATCGTATCAAAGGGAATAATCAGATATGTTTTAGAATTCATATAGGCTTACAACAAAAAAGGTATGTTGAATTTGGTCGTATTTGTTAAAGGTTACAGCATGTTTTTGTCAACCCACAAAATTACCATATATATATTTTTTTTTTTTTTTGCTTATTTCTTCCCTTAAACTGCTTGATACAATCCCAAGTTTGGGCGAATAACATTAGGTTTCTTGTCTAAGACCAAACGCCTCTAAATGATGAGTTTCTGTAATTGAAACTTGAAGAATGTTTCATGAAAGCGACAGAGTATCATGATAACTGGTGATAAATGGAGGAAGATTATCATGTAAGTGTTATCAAATCTTGATGTTCTACATGTATCTAATATCGTGTATTATGATTGCAATTTATTTCTGCACATATACTCATATTCCCATATACGTAAGGTTTCAGCAAAATTGTTGTGAATAACAGACAAGCGCAAAGTGCAGAGAAATCACCTCCTCATCTGGCTTGAAGTAAGATAGTTCCCCGGGGGATATTTTTACTCGACGTCTGAAAAAGAGAAAACAAAACACTTTGAAAACAATTGTGACGCAGATTTACTGTCTGTCTCGTTTATATTTTTTTTTCTTTTTTTTCCGTTTTCCGTTTAGTTTCCGCCTACATGTATCTCGGAGTTAAGTTTAGAAAGCAAATTAGTCCCTGTGGTCCGTTTGCCTGTACGTCAGTCTGTCGTATTTAAGAATTATGTATAAATGCTGTACTTATGATGTTTACATGTAGTGTGTCTCTTTTCCGCCTCGTGCTGTACTCGTCTTTTGTGTTTTTGCATCGGGTGTTTTGGTGTTTTACTGTTGATGCTGCAACGGGGTCTTGTTGGAGATCTCCTCCCTTCTTTTTATGATCAATCTTCTCTGAGACATGCATTTTGGATTCATGGTCGGGAGAAAATGTCTATAGTTAGCATAATTGATTAGAAGAATGTAATTAAAATAAGCTTGATATTAAAATATTGAATTTTCATTGAATACTATTAGCTATCCTTCAAGATAGCAGGGATTCTTTTCAACATTATGTTGCAAGCTCACTTTATATGTAATTGCCATATTCTAGACTTCAGTTGATCGTTTCTTCAAACGCATTCTAAAATTTCTGTTCTAAAAGTTATCTCGAAATTCCTGAGAAATACGTGGGTCCAGTAGCATCATATCCCACCCTTACTGCTACGTCTTTCGGTATATTTTTGGACATAATTGTCACTGTCTTTGACCATCTTTCATTGTTTGCATTGCGAATCACCGACGAGAGTTACATGTCAGTACCCGAAACGTGCATGTCTGGTTCATGCATAGAATTTATCTGTTCTTAAGTGATGTTACGAATTTGAAGCCGTAACGTTATAAAACTTACTGTCGATACATCGTTGAAAAAACACAATGGTAAAATCAAGATAGAAAAAGAAAATTATCATAATTGGAAATACGATTCTCACTTGCTCCAAACTTGTATGGCTGCATGCCCTTTCTTCTCGAGAACTCCTTCTTTGATTACCGAAGCCGGTCTGCGCCTTATAGAACTCGGATGGTCCTCTGCTTCTTGCTTCTCTGCTTCTGAAAATATTGCTATCATAAAGTAGTAGTACACCCTACAAGCAAACATTAACGTCTTTTCTATTCTCATTTTCTATGGGAGCAAGGATATAAAGATCAAAATAGAAACGGTTTAGAAAAGGAAGAATATTAATCATATATGCTCTACGATTAATAGCACATGATGGTGAAGATATTAACTATTACATCTTTTATCTGCATTTATATTTAATGCAAAGTATGAGGTGATGTTGAAATGAATTGACAAAGAAACATACGCTGAACTTGTTGTGACGTCACTTCCCCTCCCTTGACGATTCCTAATAGACTACAGATTGTAAGCTTTTCCTCCTGTGTTACCGGCGTCAAACTCCAGATCTTTGTGTCCGAGCTTTACTGAGATGGTCAATCCTTCCTGTACAATGTTTCAAACTTAAGATATACACATGTAATTGATGTAGACTCATACGTTCTCTTGCTTTAGAAAAGATGGAAGATGTTCGTCAGTATACGAAAAATAAACATATCTTATTAGTATTTCTACGGTGTCAGCCTTTAATCAAGGTTTTCAATTTATCAAAAGTGTCCTCTCTTTCTTCATTGATTCTGAGATTAATAGATTCTGATTAAATGTAACTAAAGTCTTAAATATATGCATCTGATTATTCTATTTTAAACAAGTTAAAAGATAAATGTAAAATCGAGTCGAACTTCTTTTAGGGGTTAATAGTTCTTTGACGGAATGGAGCACTGCACTTAAAGAATTATATAAAAGAGAATATGTTTATAATTAAGCATTATCGATAAAATAGAAAGAGAGAAAAAACAGTGAAATTTGATATAAAATAAAACAAAGAAGGGGATCTCTAACAATACTAGGTTGCAGAACCCACAACAAAACACAGAGCAGACATGCACAGCCAAAGACACAAACGGGACAAGGAACACCAAAACACACCATAAAAACATCAAACACAAAAGACTACACATAAACCTACGAAACTTATGGGCGATCGATGCCGACTTAGGACGGCCATAGAAGGATAAGGAGCAAAAATATTTGAAAAAAAATCATTTATGAAAGTTTAACAATCATATCTTACAGAGATTTTCACAATTAATTTTGAATCCTAAATTTTTCTTAGTGCATTTGTGTTTTTCAGATTTACCATATTTTTATGCGCAACATGATGAGGAAACGTTGCGGTAATCAAACAGGGAAATGGTATAAAAACAACGATTTGAATTAAGGATTAGTGCCACATCAATGAAACTTTGTGAAGCGATTGTCTTTGCGAAAATAAAAAGTTGTAAATATTCAACCTTTGGCGGCCACAAATAGGACTTAAATTCAAAAATAAAACCAGGCGCTACTGAAATGAATTTAGGCGGCTCATCAAAATCACTTTGGTTGGAAGCATCACTGATGAGGATTCAATATCCGAAACACGTATCTGGTGCATGAAAATTGGTTTGAAATTTTTTTGAAGAAGGAATAGAGTTGAAAAACATCTGTATTATCATTTCTATTTTGGAATGAGACCTAATTTTCTTTTTTCTTCAATGTTTAATCGAAACAATTATTAACAAGAAAGGATGGAATCTCCAACAACACTAGGTTGCAGCACCCACAGCAAAATCCCAAACACCCATGCAAAAAACACAGAACAGACACCCACAGAAATAGACGAAAAAGGGACAAGGAACACCAACTCACACCATAGAAACATGAAACATAAAAGACTACACATAAACCAACGAGACCAATGGGCAACCGGTGCCGACTAAGGACGGCTATCTGCCACGTAAATAGCAAACGGTGTGGTTATCCTGGATTACGTGCACACAACCCTCCCACTACTCCCACTATTCCGATCCCCCAGAGGTCTCGAAGAACGCACAATTATGGTGTAAAACAACAATTCTCGATACTGGTATAATATACATTTTTCACTCATTTGAGGTCAGCTGATATGAAAAAGAAAACATGCTTCCATGTAAAGTATTTTTAAAAAGTAAATAATGAAATATGGAAAATGTAGATAATACAACGATACCTTGTACCAGCACTAAAGGAAAAAGAATTTTCAAAGATTCTGAAAGATTTTTTTTATTGCATGTATCGTGGTTTCGTATGATGGCTTATGTCTCATGGTATCGTGATGTTTGCTCACATTGGGAAAATTATATATAGTCATATAAAAGGACTCATGAATACGAGATATTTCAAAACTTTATTTCAGTGTTTAAAGTCATTTTTTATATAACTACAAGACGGTGTACACATGTTATCTCACTAGCCTATCACACTTTTTAAACAAAGAGTATTTTTCTTATATTCAGTTCTTCTGAATATAGAGCTCATCATGTTTATCAAGTATATGTTATCACTTAAAGTAGTACATGTTTATCAAAAATGTTATCGTCACTAAAAATAAATAATGTTTATCAAGTGTTTGTTACATGTATCACTAAAAGTATCACGAGTTTATCAGATTTTTGTTATCATCGAAATTATTATATGTTTAGCAAGTGTTTATTTTCACAATAATCATCTCATGTTCATCAAGTGTTTGTTATCAGAATAATAATCTCTACTCATGTTTGTCTAGTGTTTATTATCAACAAAATTATTACATATCTATCAAAAGTTTGTTACCACTTAAAGTAAAACATGTTGATCAAGTTTTTGTTATTACTAAAAAAGTGTCATGTTTATCTGGCTATTTCTAATCATGGAAATAATTTCATGTTTATCAAAAAAGAACAAATTACTTTGACAAAATAAACATCTAAGAAGTATCCATCAGTTAGTCAGTCTCAAAATCGAGAAAGTAAAGACAAATCCATTAGAAACAGTTGCGAACCACGTAATAAACAATACTCCGAAGTGAATAGAGTCACTTGCTTTCATGTAACAATCGTCGCAATAGCTCCGTGAAACCTTTTCGAATTCAGTGATTGTCTGTACATACATTGTGTATCAGGAACATATGTCTTGTTTGGTTATGTTGACAGTCATTCAATCGCAATCCAGAATGTCACTGATCATTTTGGAAAGATGGGTCTCATAATGCTTTTATAAGCGACCGAAGAACTTTCACAATGACGATTACAGCCGCTGTGTAGCATCAACCTGAACAAGTAGCTTACTTGCAAACCGTTTGACTCTAACGATGAAATCGTCATTATTTGAAACAAAGTTTCCAATCTATTGATTATATTTTGCAAGTCCATTGTTTGTCAAAACGGAAGATACGCATATTGCGATGTAGTGTAATTTTGTTTTGTGCATTTAAAATTGTTATTACGCTTTTTGCTATAAGCATTACCCTATTTCTACTTTGCATGTTTATGTAATCAAATAATCCAAAATTGTTCGTTCATTTGGAAACTGTTGCGTCCTAGCTTTTTGCGTTGTAATTTTTTCTTGGGGGGAGGGGCTTTGTTTCTTTCTTTGGACTTTGTTTGGTTTTTTTACATTGTCTTTATCATTTGATCTTACTGTCACTAGGAGGACACTCGGTATGGTACTAGACCCATCTACATCCATTTACCAGTAAGCCCTTTGTTTTTAAAATATCCATTTACATATGCATCTGTGTGTTGCTTGGGTCCCTGCGTTTTGATGTCTTTTGTGTGAGTGTGTGGTCATCTTACAATAAGGGGGTTATTGTACAATACAATTTTGCGTTCTTCGAGACTTCTAGGTAGGGAGGGTTATGCGCACGTAATCCAGATAACTACACCATTTGCTAGTGGCGTGGCAGATGGACGTCTTACAGTCGGCACCGATAGCCTATCGGTCTTATTAGTTCATGTGTGGTGTTGTTTTTTTGTTGGGGAGGGGGGTTAATGTTACTGTGTTGTATTTAGTACTCCATGTCACTTTTATAAGTCTTTATGTGTTTGTCTACTGTTACTGTTACAAATACTTACCTCTGAGTCATACTGTATGAGTTGATCGAAGTCATACGTGTATTTTACACTTCCGCGTTGTATGATCTTTATTTTGCTGGATAAAAAATCGATCTGAAAAAAAAATGATCAGTATTGGTTCAATCTCGTTTCCTTGACTTTTCCTGATAAAAGCATTGATTTGGAGGGAAGCGGAGATGCATGTACCATGTAACTTTAAATTGAAGAAAGGAAATAATTTCATTTATAATGTTTTAATATTTCCTCGTGGAGACAAATGAAATATTGAGGTAAAACATCATCCAAACATTAAACTTTGCTGCTGATACAATGTATTAGAGTGATTAAACGGATCCTGGACCAAAAAAAAAAACGATACATATTTTGGAATTTTTTAAAGATATTCTAAATGGAACGAAAAACTTACGTAATAGATTAAGCAAATGAAATTCATTTCACTTTTTTTGAAATTTTAGTGTTACATGTAAACACTTTTTTTTTTGTTACATGTATTTGAAATTCTAGAACGTATGAGGAGCTTTTCCACAGTGAAGTAATATAAGATGCATTTACTTAACACCTTTAGCTCTTCAACACAATTAATGCACGGTTAGAATGATATTTAAAGAGCTTTGATTCTCATTAATATTTGATTTTTCTGTTTATTTGGCGATCCGCACAAAATTTGCTCAAGCAAAAAACCCGTAAAGGAGCTCGAATGATTTGTAGGGAATTTCGCCCATTGGGACCGAAAAAAATTTTCTCATTAAAGTTTGTATATATATACATGAACTGCAAACGGATAACCCGACCCCGCCTTTTTATGAATCATTTACTTTTAAAAATATCGTTAACAAGTACCGCACAGGTAGCTATACTTAGTGCATATAAATTGTGATCTTTTGGTAACAAAAAACTTCCGCAATTGTATCGTCCCTTTTAACAGACGTAGCATGTAATTGACCTTATAGAGAAGTTCTAATGTGAAACATGCATGAAGGAAATATGTCATTCAGATAATATATCCTCATAAAGTGATATGGAAACACGATATGATTTAATCAATATGATATAGTATTGTATTAATTCATATTTACCTGGAATATTGCTCTCTTCCCAGATTTTCGAAATATTCCAAAATTATGAGTCGCCCTGGAAACAACTAAATCCCCTTGTTCCGACATCATGTGCTAATTTAATACTTCAAAATTCACAAGGAAAACACGAATGACGGTATGAAGTAAATATAACATTTCTAACACAGGGAAGTTTGAAGATTTTATTTTGAAAAGGTTCCTTCCCTTATACTGTTATATTCGGCAATGTTGTGAAGATCCCAAGATTTTAACTTCCTATATCGCGATGCATTGTTCGTTTGACGGTTAGATCTATAATGTAGGTCAACTCTGATAAAGTATGAACTTACGTATATACGTATATCTACCAAACTTCTGATTTAATCAATCAGGATACAGTTACCTCAAACAATGTATGATAAACCTTCTCTTCGAAGAGGATGTGAAATTTTCCGGATTTGGGACCATTGTTTTCAATTTTTTTTTTTTGAACAAGCTAGACTTTCTTTTTCATGCCATTATTATTCCGATGGTAACTTCTTTCAATCAACGCACAGAAACAGAAGATAAATTGCTGTATCCTAGCTAGGTCATGCATGTTTTCGGGCCGACCTTTTAAAATCTAACAAGATACAAACATTATACACTAAAAATATCCCTTTCACGGATTTGAACTGCGCAATCTCAATGAAATACATGTACTAAATATACTGTCAATCTATACAGATCATTTAAGATTATGCCATTAATTAATATTACAGAAATGGTTAATTTCCTGCGTTCTGATGGGCTAAAATTACGGAAGCATAGAAGGGACATGGTAAGAAAAAAATTATCTCGTGCGCACGACTTAGTAAGTCGTGCGCACGACTTTGTAACTCGTGCTCACGACTTTGTAACTCGTGCTCACGACTTAGTAACTCGTGATCACGACTTTTGTAACTCGTGCGCACGACTTAGTAACTCGTGCTCACGACTTACTAACTCGTGCGCACGACTTTGTAACTCGTGCGCACGACTTAGTAACTCGTGCTCACGACTTTGTAACTCGTGCTCACGACTTAGTAACTCGTGCGCACGACTTTTTGTCGTCATTCTATTGGTCAATTATCTCGTGCCCACGACTTTGTAACTCGTGCTCACGAGATAATCAACCAATAGAAAACTATGATCAAATAAAATTGCGACAATTGATAATGATCATGCATGTAAATTGAAATAATCTCGTCTAACAAAAGTACAGTAAACATCTAATGTTGTATTAAAAAATTACCGGCATTGTGCTCCACACAAAACGTATTTTACAGGGGCACCCCGATTTATTCTTGGAAGTACACGGAAACAACCCCCCCCCCCCTCCTATGTTGAAAGTGACCTAAATGGATTCATAGCGGGAATAAAATGATGCAGTGCTCTACTCCCCTCCCCCTCCCTCATGTTGCGTCGATCAAGAGGTAAGGGGGATGTTCTCATTGAATACGGAGATTTATATGATAGTTTCTATTATTCTATTTATCTATTTATTTTTTCAACAATTTGTTTAAAATTCACTTACTGTGTATCTTGATTTCTCTCCCTATCAGTGTTTGAGACATCAACATGACTGTGTGAAATGGGTCCTTAGATAAGTAAAATTCGAATAATTCTGGACCAGAACCAGGTACATGACTTAAAAAAAAAATGGAAACGTTGTTTACTTTGAATCTTTACGGCATTTTTGTGTGTGATTCAAATTAAATGTCTTATCATTTTAAAGTATAGTGTCAATGTGTTTGAGTTGGTGCGATTTGAGAGAATTTTTCTCCTAATTTTGGTAAGAAAGTACTTGAAAAAGTGAAGTGTGACAGACAGACAGACAGACAGACTGCAGACCGTGATCCCTATATATATATATTTTTTTTTTGGGGGGGGGGTTGTTTTGTTTTTGTGGAATTTTCCGGTATTGAATTTAGTGTTTATTCTGCAATATATACTTCAAATAAAACATATCACGTACGATGTATATGTGCAATTTTGATCTTTCAACCTGACGTCGAATTCAGCTTTCATGGGCCAGTGTTCATGAATAAGGCCACAATTAAAAAATTGTTTGTTTCCCCTCCCCCGGTCTGTTTTTTCCAAGTGACCCGGCAGGCGGGTACTTTTTTTTTTTTGGTGCCAGAACTACAAGTATCAAATATGTTTAAAGTCGTTTGAATCCAAATTGCACATTACTGGACTCCTTACAGCTGCGCAGTCACAATCTGTGATATGATAAAGACTAAGAGCTGGCAGCCGGCGATTTCTCGCCTCCTACTTCGGGAAAATCGCCGCCTGCTTTCCGTAAAAAAATATCCGTTGTGTCTTAATTTCTATCGCTGGTTAAGTATGAGATGTCGATCCATTTTATTGAACAATTTAAAAAGAAGATTACGTTGTCCCGTAAAGTGTATTGTATATAAACAAAATTGTCCCAAGATACACGATAAATATTTCCGCAACAGATGCATCGAGTGTTTCAGCGCGGCATAACGGGTCATTTTACGGCAACGTCAAGATGCACTATAGAACGATTACATCTCGATTTTTTTACGACTTGTAAATATTGAATTTGTATAGATATTGACCACGCGCAATCTGACTAGGCGGCGTTTTTCCTGACCCGGTCGGGGCGAGAGGAAACAAACAATTTTTAATCATGACCTAAACGTACTTCGTACCATATTATATACAGAAACGTGAATGAAAGCAGATAGTTGAATAGAATATAATTTGATGGGTTTAACATATATACGAGGTGCACATACACTCCCAATTAATTTACGGATCCTGAGCGCCCAACCCCCCCCCCCCCTCCCCTCCCTCCATTTCATTTTCTTCATATTTCTTTAAAATCGTATGTGGTTTTGTGCTTATAACCGTAATGGAGGAAAATTGTGCATTTAGGATGAAAAGAATACATGTCGAAATGATGGATCCAGCCCCCACCCCCCCCCCCGCAATTTTTTTTTTTTTTTTTTTTTTTTTTTTTGTATTCCTTTCGATAAAAACGAATATTTTTAAGACTTAATTCGATCTACATTTAACGTAAAACTTATTCACAAGTGAGAAACTAGCAAAGTCGGAGTCTAGCATACAGTTTTAAGCTTCATCCCGAGCTTATACCTTACAAACAGAGAAAAACGCGGAATTGTAAAAATAGAAGGGTGGGGTGCGTTTTTGCCTGATTGAGAATCGTTATATACATCCATATTTGCATACTACCGCTATTTTCATCTGATAAAGCTTGGAAATGGTCAATGACACAGAACAAGGAAAGGAATTACAATACAAGCCCAGAAATTTCTTTTTCTGGTTGATTTTACAGATTGTTTCAGCCCTCTCTGGCCTCTCGGGAAAAAAAACATATAAATTCTAAACATACAGTATGAAGTTTTTTGCATTTAAAAGATCCTTAGATCAAAGTTGAAGGAAGACAACACAGTGTATTTAATCTAAATAACTTTATTTAGAAGAGAACAGGACAGTTTTGAAAATAGAGAACTTGCAAATGTAACGAATTTCGCCACATATTGCGTGCTTAGAACATGTAGAAATAGAGCCAATCGTGGTTCATTTTCGCTGAATTATTTCAAATGTGCTGAAACTTGGTACGTAGCAAATAAACATATTGATGAATATGACGGAACTATGAATTTGTTGAAGTTAAAAGAGGGGCACGAGGGGTAATATAAGTTCACCATACTGCTCGGCTTGACTGTCCCCTACCGATAAGAAATGCATGATACATGACTATCATGACATCGGGATTGGGGCCAACCTATGATTTAAAAAGATATGCATAAAAAAATGGAGAAATTGTCCATACTGAGAAGGGTCCGTCAAGCCCAGCATTTGACTTGGGGTACGGTATTCACCGCGTGGGATCGAAACGTATGATGTTGTGATTCCTTACGGGGAATTTTGAGATTTTTTCATCATTTAAGTGATACTGCACAAAATTTATGAGACGTTGCAGTAGGGCAATACCTAATAAGTAAGTCCATATTGTCTATAGATCTGAAAAGTCGATAGTTTTTGCAAACACTTCAAGAGTTCGTCAAAAGGAAAGATTTTCTGTTGTCGACAAACTTTTGAAGTGTTTGCAAAAACTATGAACATTTCATAAACCTAGACGATATGGATTGATTTAGTAGGCATTGCCCTACTGCAGCGGCCAATCAGTTTTGTAAAGTTTAATTTAGAAAATGAGAAAATACCAAAAAACTATGTAAGGAATCACAACACCATACGTTTCGATCCCACGCGGTGGTATTACTAGTGTTTGTTCTTTGTTAAAGTTATCTCAGTTCACGAACTCGAAAAGGGGGGGGGGTTCCGAGGGTGTCCGTGTGCTTCCAAGAATTAATCGGGGGTACTGTTGTAAAATACGTTTTGTATTGAGCACAATGCCGATAACTTATGAATACAGCATAAGAAGTTTACTGAACTTTTGATAGACGAGAGTATTTCAATATACATGCATGATCATTATCAATTATCGCCATTTTATTTGATCATAGTTTTCTATTGGTTGATTATCTCGTGAGCACGAGTTGCAAAGTCGTGGGCACGAGATAATTGACCAATAGAATGACAACAAAAAGTCGTGCACACGAGTTACTAAGTCGTGCGCACGAGTTAGTAAGTCGTGCTCACGAGTTAGTAAGTCGTGCGCACGAGTTACAAAAGTCGTGCGCACGAGTTACTAAGTCGTGAGCACGAGTTACAAAGTCGTGAGCACGAGTTACAAAGTCGTGAGCACGAGTTACAAAGTCGTGCGCACGAGTTACTAAGTCGTGCGCACGAGATAGTAAGTCGTGCGCACGAGATAGTAAGTCGTGCGCACGAGTTAGTAAGTCGTGCGCACGAGTTACAAAAGTCGTGAGCACGAGTTACAAAGTCGTGAGCACGAGTTACAAAGTCGTGCGCACGAGTTACAAAGTCGTGCGCACGAGTTACTAAGTCGTGCGCACGAGATAATTTTTTTCTCGCAATGTCCCTTCTATGCTTCCGTATAAAATAGCCCCTCGATGAAAAAAATAAAACGTTGGTGAAACCAAGGGACAGCGGAGGAGTACAAACATTTTAACTTGCCCAACCGCTCCATTTTGTCTCTGAAAGTCCTTATCCTAGAAAAAATATATCATCCAACTAACAATTTGAACCTCAGTGCTCCGTATAGACGAAAAGAGAAGATCACTGGCTTCGACAATTGGGCACAGCTGCCCCGTATGGTTGCAACGACCATATTGAAAAAAAATAGGAAATCTGACGAGTCCTAGATGCTAGTCGGTTAATGTATTGCGGTCGTTTGATCAAACAACAACAAGATGTCGAAATCATGGTAACATAAAATACAACAGGTCAGATATTCATGATATATCTTTCGACAGTCATTTTGCCATTTGTCAACTAAGAGTTATAGGTCTTCATCATATTCGTACGAAGTTGTACTCTCTTCCATTAGTTGTGCGAATCATCAATGATCTTTCATTTCAGCAGAATATCGCCTACAAAATATTATTCTGGACAGACTCCTGTTAGCAGTGAAAATCGTCCCTTCCTTAAAATCAAATTTGCAAATAGGGGGATCGATGCTCTGCGTTTAAGCAACATTCTAAATAACAGTTCTGTCAAGGATAAAATCCCTCCTTATTTTAAATACCAGGAGTCGCCTTGCATTTCCTACACATATACACAATCCGTTCCTTCCAACATATTTAATTATAAACAAAATTTCAAATGTCTAGATGTACACCACCTTTCGCAAAACCCCATACAATGCACATGTTCATCCCCTGATTTCATCTACCAACCGTGTGGCCATGTGGTTACTGGTGACCTTATTATCGTCGGTAAGAATAAATTTAGGAACCTTCTCAGTAAAGGTCAAAAGTACAAAGAACCCCGTTCCTTCACATGGCGGGAAAACTTTGAAATAATCATGGATGCATGTGAGGAGTATGCCAGACGGTGGGCAAAATAGGAGGACGAAGAACTAGGCACTCTCCGTTTGGATGAAATCCATCGGAGAATTACTTAAAAGAAGAATAGGGCGTCTTCGGCACTCAGTTAACAACTGACACGAGTCTATTTTACATGACCCTGTTGCTGCCAAAGAACTTTCTGACCTCCATGAAAAATACATTTTGTTCCTACTGACAAAGCGGCGAACAATTTTAGTTTCGTTTGCGAGGCGTATTATTTCAAATGCCTGAGAGAGGAACGTGGGTTACATTCAGCACCTGGAAATCCAACATATACTTTATCTGTATCAGAAATACTTGACAATCTCAAATCTGTTCTTGAGTCATTCGGTATTCACACTGATGACTCTGATCTTGAACTACCTAAAATCCTTACAAGCACCGCTTCATCGTCGGTTCGTCCAGGTGCTCCACAAATCTCTTTCCATTTTGCTTACAAAAAATATTAAGTCGCATCAAGCAAGGTCTTCAAACATACTGCGAGACAACTTATTCCAGAAATGGAATCAATCAGATGTTGATCCTTAAAAATTCTAAGGAACTTTTGGAAAATTAAAAAGCCACCAATTTCAATCATATAACCAGTATAAAGTCTTTCGACTTCTCCACGCTCTACACTACCGTCCCACACCAAAAACTCAAAAACAGATTTGCCAATATTATTCGCAACACCTTTCTTTCAATAAATGGTAATAGGAGATACAAATACCTCGTCATAGGGCGGGAGGATACTTATTTCGTGAAGGAATACTCTGATTCAAACAAAAAGTATACCAAAGATATCATACGGATGTTTGAGTTTTTGATTGACAGCATTTTTGTAGTGTTTGGAGGAACCGTATTCCAGCAGGTAGTCGGAATCCCCATGGGTACCAATTGCGCCCCACTACTTGCGGACTTATTTTTATAATCATACGAAGCTGACTTCATCCAGACCTTGCTATTGACTGGGCAAAAGCACCTCGCATCTCAGTTCAATTTTACCTTCAGATACATAGATGACGTGTTGTCTATCAATAATCCGCACTTTAAGGACCATCTACATGAATGTTAAACGTCTTCAAATTCAATAGCATCATTTGAAGGCGGATTAATTAACAACGTGGACGAGACATGCATGTTTCGGGTATTTAACCCTTGTCAGTGATCCTCAATCCAAACAATGAAATAGGACCAAAATATGTGATAATTATGTCCAAATAGAGATCTTTCGTTTAAGAACACAAACCATAACTTTTTACATAAACGAACGCACATGTAACTGTAAGTATCTAAACTTAGAATAGGGAGTACTCATTGGATGGAGCTGAGGTATCAAAGGAAATTTTTATTTTTCTCTTACATACTGGAAATGTATGTAATACAGGAGCTTGACGCAAACGACCCTAAATATAATCCATCCCTCTCCTCTTTCCCTTTGTTACTTATAGAGAAAAGTAGAGGAAACTTCCGTCCAATGTCTCTTCTTTCGAAGACCTATGAAATGCCAACTGATTGAATAAAAGTTTATTTCCTGCATATTATATGACAAAATATTACACATTTCCATTGTGATGCGTGAAGTTTTCCTTCACCTATCGTAACGCAAGTGAAACAAAAGCTTATTTAATTAATTAAACACTAACCAGCTATTTTCATGGTAAAGGTGTTGTATGGATGTATAATATACATTTGAAGTTCTCATAAATGAGTTAAAGAAGATCCTGACGATAATCTCAAGAGCACCAACTTGAGCATCGACGGACCTCTAGCAAGCTAGAGATGGAACCAGGTACCCTGAAGGAGTAAGCATCCCCTAATGGCTAGCCGCACCGCCGTCGATGTTCACGTACGAAATTGAAAACAATATATAGAATATATGCACTGTCTGAGGGGCATAAGGGGCATGGCTTATTTATTGATTTCTCTAAAATGACGTCTACGTATACGGTACATGAAGATATGATGGCAGGAGGGTGCGGGGGGGGGGGGGGGGCGAGGGGCGGGTCTATGCACTGTTTTTTTAAAGGAAGTAAAGGGAGTAACCTGAGTAATTTCATTCATTATATATAAATTAAAGTATGGAAATAGCTATGGTAGATCGTTGCACTGAATAATTATTGTAAAATTCGAGAAGCTGGTTTAATTACTTAATCACTTCCACTTTTACAAATAGGAGAGAATGCATACAGTCAAAAGATACTACCTTTTTGAGTCGACTTCTGTCATGTATAATTAATTTGAAGCAATGATTTTCTCAAAAAACTCTAAATGCCCTTTGTTAAAGAAAATTGACACAACTCATAGCATTCTAATGTGTGTCTAGAAACTGAATTTCGGTCTTGAAAGCAACAAGATGCTTTACGTACATGCACTCTCACACATGAAGTAACCATTTAACCTGATCCACTGCGTAAATGAAGTCGAATATTTCGATGTTGTATATATTTTCAGGCGCATAGCAAAGCCTACGCAAGTACTCATGTGCTTCCACATAGTTATGCAACTCCCCTCCCCCCCCCCTTTAAAATTAAAAACAAAATCAGACCAAAATAAAATGGCGTACAAAGGGTCATTTCTAATATAGAAACCCGCCCAGGAAATGTGTAAAATTCATTATAAACTGTGGGGGGCTTCATCCTCTGAATTCTCATCAGGGCCTCGCCGCCTCATATCGGCTACCAAACCCCTGTCTTAAAAAGTGTCCTCTTGAATAGTACTCATATGGGCTGCGCGCCCATTTAATAAATTGAAATAACTCTTTGTTAATGATTTTCAGTTCAAGTAATCTTCATTGCCGTACTTTCCAAATAGTAATGCGTTGCATATTGACTCAATTTCACACGAATAAGTTGATAAACACTGTATTATGTGGGGTTTAAAAGCAATTTTCTTTCAATTTCATACAATCTTATGTCGATGAAAAATAATGTTAGGTATCGATACGCACCATTAGGTTCGTTTCGTTACGTACGTTCTTAAACGAAAGATACTAGTATACCGAAAGACGTAGCAACATGGCTGGGATATGATGCTACAGAACCCAGGTTTCAGAAATTTTGTAAACAGTGAAATTTACCAAGTGGTACAAAGTGTTAAACGTCTTCATATTCATTTGCATCATTTAAAGTCAGATTAATTAACAGCATGGACCAGACATCTATTCTCATGAACTAAAGAGCAAGGAAACAACCGAGAGCGAAAGATCCCCTTCGTACTTTGATATACGTCTATCTTTCGTCGCAAACGGTCATTTGAACACCTCACTGTATGACAAGCGTGACGATTTCAGCTTCCACATAACTTTCCTTTCATGAGTAGCAACATTCCGTCTTCTCCTGCTCATGGCGTTTTTGTTTCTCAGCTGATACGGTACGCCATGGCATGTTCCAAATATGAAGATTTCATCATTAGAACCAGACGGCTAGCAATGACAAATATGGATAATGACCATATCCCTGTTTAAAGTACAAAATCGATAATTCAGAAAATCAGAAACCGAAGGCATACAAAATCAGGATAAAACATGAACCAAAACAAACAAACAAAAACCTCCACCATATGAAAAGAAGCGAACTCCCGATATGAGAGTGAGACCAGGTGCCCAGGAAGCTTAAGCATCTCCTGCTTGCATGCAACACCCGTCGCTTCAATTCGGTAGAACTGTCACATCCGGTTACTTCCATTTTGGAAGATAAAGAGAACAATCTTTGGTTGGATGGTTCAAATGGTCTATGACAGAATATCGTCCACCATTCTGGAGAGTGGGACATCATAGTGTATGACGAGTTCCCCATATCGACCGTAGAACTTCCTCAGTGACGATGTTAGTCGGTCACAAACATATCCCTGACTGAGAAGCTTTTATAACTCATTCATGTGACCATCAGCGTCGTAGGACAACATTATGTCCAAATAGGATGCTGAATTATTTGTCTCTGTAGTTTCTTTGACTTCATGCAACACCCGCCGCTTCAGTTCGGTAGAACTGTCACATCCGGTTACTTCCATTTTGGAAGACATATAGTACAATCTTTGGTTGGATGGTTCAAATGGTCTATGACAAAATATCGTACACCATTCTGGAGAGTGGGGCATCATAGTGTATGACGAGTTCCCCATATCGAC
Organism: Pinctada imbricata; assembly: GCA_033119305.1. Taxonomy (NCBI): domain Eukaryota; kingdom Metazoa; phylum Mollusca; class Bivalvia; order Pterioida; family Pteriidae; genus Pinctada; species Pinctada imbricata. Next base: position 23,465,485 of record VSWD01000011.1, on the reverse strand, counting down.
CGTAGAACTTCCTCAGTGACGACGTTAGTCGGTCACAAACATATCCCTGACTGAGAAGCTTATCTGAAAGACGCCTAGCTCTCAGAACAAAATCCGTATATTTGGTACTTGCTCTGGCATAGCGTATCAACTGAGATATGAACACGCCATAGGCAGGCGATGAAGGGATGTTGCTACTCAGAAAAGGAAAGTTTGTAATGCTGAAATTGAAGTCGTCACGTTTGTCATAGAGTGAGGTGTTCATGTGACCATCAGTGTCGTAGGACAACATTATGTCCAAATAGGATGCTGAATTATTTGTCTCTGTAGTTTCTTTGACTTCAAGCTCCGAAGGATAGATGCTGCTCAGGTAATCCGCGAATTTTGGATTATTGATGGACAACACATCGTCTATGTATCTGTAAGTGAAGTTGAAGTCAGAAGCTAAGTATCTTTTCACTTCAGAGACCAAAGATTGAATGAATTCAGCTTCGTACGAGTAAAGGAAAATGTCGGCAAGGAGTGGGGCACAATTGGTCCCCATTGGAATTCCGACAATTTACTGGAAGACCTTTCCTCCAAACACCACAAAAATGTTGTCGATCAGAAAGTTTAACATCTAAATAATATCTGTTTCAGTGTACTTATTTTCAGAATCTGACTTTTCTTTTACAAAGTAGGTTTTGTCATAGTTAACAACAATAAATTTGTATTTGCGATTACCGTTCTTACTTATAAACGCATTACGTATAATTTTTGCGAGTCTTTCTTTCAATTTAGAATGTGGAATTGTAGTGTAAAGTGTCGAAAAATCAAAGGCTTTGATCGATTGGACTCTACTAAAATGAGTGGATTTCAGATGTTCTAAAAGTTCCTTCGAATTCTTTAAAATCCACATCTGGTTGATACCACTGCGAGAATATACTGTCGAACAATATTTTTGAAGCCCAGATTTGATTTCAGTTAAAACTTCGGTGAGTAAGATCGATACAGATTTGGTAGAACATTTTGAGGAACCAGCGATGAAACGTTGTTTGTACGGATTCTTATGCATTTTAGGTATGCAGTATAAGTATGGTAAATCTAAATCTAAATTGGTAGTGTCGAAGCCAAAGGAAGCAAGAGCTGATTTGTGGTTATCTATCATTTCAGAGGCAGAAAGGTTTGTTGGGGTGTAAGTGGGATTTCCAGGTGTCGAATTTAAACCCAACTCTTTAACTAGACTGTCGAAATAGTACTTTTTGCAAGTAAATATGTAATTATTTGAGGCTTTGTCCGCTGGTGTGATGACATAATGTTCTTGGAGGTAGGTAAGCCCTGTGATAACATCAGGGTCTTTAAATATAGACACGAATCTGGTGTTCACAGTTGATTTTAATCGGTTAATTCTAGATAAAAGTAACCCTCTGATTGATTTTATCCATTCGGAAAGGGTGTCGAGCTGTACATCCTCTTTCTTTGCCCAACGTCTTGTATATTCCTCACAAGAGTCCATGATAATTAGTTAGCTACTTGTTAAGGATTGTATCACACAACGGCTGAAATAATCATTCAGGAAGATCTTCGGTCGCTACGGGGATATAATAAAGCATATCAGATCCTCCTTTCCAGAATGATCAGTGGCATTCTACATTGTAAATGATTGGCTGTCGTCATATCACCAAACAAGAGATATACTTCCCTGATCTGTACATCAAAATGTACATCGAGACAATCACCGAATTTGACAGGTTTCCATGGAGCTGTTGCGACGGGTATTGCATGCAATCAGGAGACGCTGACTCTCCCCGGGCACCTGGTCTCTCTTCGGAATGTTGTTCATTACGAGGTTCGTAACCGTTCCTATGGGAATTCTCACGATTTGGCCTTTCCTTCTCGACTTTGAGACTGAATAACTGTTATGTACTGACGTCAAACAAGGTAGATAAAACATTACAACAACTCTCCATGTGCTGAAAATAGATCAGCGATATTTCTAATAGTCTGAAATTAATGATCTGATTATTTTGTCCATGATGTAATATAAAAGATGTAACAAGATGTTGGTTTTTTGTGGCACAAGAAAGCCCACGTTAGCATTTAATCAACTAAATAAGCTCAAAATGCATCGAAGATGCAAAATGCCGAGTTGCAAAACTGGAATGTAAGTATGAATATGCAGACTAACATGAAATGTGTATGGTTTGTAACAACATTTTGTGGTCCTAAATGAAAATTTCTGGATCAAGAAATGGTCTTCTCTTTATTCTATATCAGCGTGTAATATATTTTCAAGGATACAGATTTTCCTGTGACCTTGATCTTTGACCTTTTGACCCAAAAATTAATGGCAAGTTTCATGATTATAGGTGCAATACAGGCTCAAAAATGGTCTGGAAACCATTTTCAATTACCTAAGTCCTGTGACCTTGATCTTTGACCCTTTGACCCCTAAATCAAAAGTGGTCATTTTCTATTCACTGGAAACATTTCTGGCAAGTTACATGATAATAGGTGCAATACAGGCTCAAATTCAGTCGGGAAACCATTTTTAATCATCTTAGTCCTGTGACCTTGACCTTTGACCTTTTAACCCCAAAATTGATAGTGGTCATCCTTGATCCATGGGAAACATTTCTGGCAAGCTTCATGATTATAATTGCAATACAGGCTGAAATATGGTCCGGAAACCACTTTCAATCATCGGAGTCCTGTGACCTTGACCTTTGGACCCCAAAATCAATAGGGGTCATTCTTGATTCATGGGAATCATTATTGGCAAGTTTCATGACTTTAGGTGCAATACAGGCTAAAATATGGCCAGGAAACCATTTTCAATCATCAGAGTCCTGTGACCTTGACCTTTGACCTTTTGACCCCAAAATCAAAAGTGGTCATTTTCTATTCACAGGAAACATTTCTGGCAAGTTACATGATTATAGGTGCAATACAGGCTGAAATATGGTCAGAAAACCAATTTCAATCAACAGAGTCCTGTGACCTTGACCTTTGACCTTTTGACCCCAAAATCAATAGGCTTCATCCTTGATTCAAGGGAAACATTTCTGGCAACTTTCATGATTATAGGTGCAATACAGGCTGAAATATGGTCCGGAAACCATTTTCAATCATCTGAGTCCTGTGACCTTGACCTTTGACCTTTTGACCCCAAAATCAATAGGCCTCATCCTTGATTCAAGGGAAACATTTCTGGCAAGTTTCATGATAATAGGTGCAATACAGGCTGAAATATGGTCCGGAAACCATTTTCAATCATCTGAGTCCTGTGACCTTGACCTTTGACCTTTTGACCCCAAAATCAATAGGGCTCATCCTTGATTCAAGGGAAACATTTCTGGCAAGTTTCATGATTATAGGTGCAATACAGGCTGAAATATGGTCCGGAAACCATTTTCAATCATCTGAGTCCTGTGACCTTGACCTTTGACCTTTTGACCCCAAAATCAATAGGGCTCATCCTTGATTCAAGGGAAACATTTCTGGCAAGTTTCATGATTATAGGTGCAATACAGGCTGAAATATGGTCCGGAAACCATTTTCAATCATCTGAGTCCTGTGACCTTGACCTTTGACCTTTTGACCCCAAAATCAATAGGGCTCATCCTTGACTAATGGTGAGTAAGTGTATGAAGTTTCATTGTTATAGCTTCTTTCGTAGTTGACTTATAGTCCGGAAACCAATTGTTGACGCCCTCCCGCCCGCCCGCCCAACCGCCCGCCCAGACGCCCGCCCAGACGCCCGCCCGCCCGCCCGTCTCACATCAAATTAAGAGCCGAGTTTTGCAACTCGGCTAAAAAGCACTATTTTATCTGCTCATACTCCAGAGCTAGTCTAGAGAGGATTGATGATAATATAAATAAATGATTTTGAAACTTCATGTAATAAGATGATTATTTTTGTTTTACCTCTGTAAATACTATTGTTTGGCTCCTCTCGAAAACAATATTCATCTCGCCCTATGGGCTTGGTGAATGTTGTCTTCTTGGGGAGCTAAACCAGTGTATTTACCTCGGTAAAAGTAAATAATTGGTCCGTCGCCAGAGCCGGAACATTTAGGAATGGTTTTACTTCCGCATGCACATACTCCGATAAGGTAGCATACGGACAATCACACCGTTTTCTTCCGTTTCCAATGGCAGCAAGCATGCACATGATACTTAGCTGTCGACGGAAACGGCCGACCGCATACGAAGATAATGTCATGTTAATTTCTAATTGGAGGATCTTAATCGGGGTCCCTTTGGCGCGCTAATGAATATACAGGAATGTTTCATTCATACGTACATGTAAATACAGCCAGTTCACGCATACAGCGATATATATGTTACAGGGAATAAGTGTAATCAAAGATTTCATGTAATTCCTGAAATGTTCAGTGATTACGTGTAATTCCTGATCATTTAAGGGATTACATGAAATCCCCAAAATTTTAGGGATTACATGTAATTCCTAAAATATTTAAGCATTTTTACACTTATTTCCTGACGGCCAAAACTCATATAAAATGATCAAATTGCTATAATGATAGATATTTTACATGTTCATAATATAAAATCCTATGGCTGAAGAGAAAAAAATGATTAGAATACGTATATAATCAGAGATGCTTAAAAATTAAGACTGATTATGTTAATTCAAAATTGAAATATCAGAAAAACTCTTGAGCAGACAATTTGGTCGCACAGATATATTTTGGCCCACTGATATGTGATACAATGTAATAAATCAATCTCTGTAATACATGTACTCTGTAAAACTGTATGCATGGAATCTTGATTGGACTATATAACTCATTACAGCAATTGTATCGAAGAACCATGGTGATCGGTTCGTCCAAATATCTTTTCTTTGCATCTATTCAATTTCAAAGAAACTTGTTGCAATTAAAATTCTTAGTATTTAGATATACACGAAGGATGGGGATGTCCAAAGTTTTTACCGGGAAAAAGGAATAATTTATATAGATGTGTTTTATGGACCTTTAACTCATTTGTGTCACACTTATGCCCTTTGCCGTGTGGAGCTCGTAAAAAAGTTCCCCGCGAGGGGTTTGACAGTAAGTGTTTTGAATATTTTCCCTGACATGGTCGCCATAGCACTTTCTATATGGAAATAACCTCAGACAGTGCATGTATTTTATATAATTTGTTCATTTTCGTGCATGAACAACGACGGCGGGTGCGGCTAGCCAACAGGGGATGCTTACTCCTCCCGGGCACCTGGTCTCACCTCTTGCTTGCTATGGGCCCGTCGATGTTCAATTTGGTGCTCTATTGTGAGTGCTGTTGAGATTTTCGTCAGGATCTTCTTTACTCATTCATACTGGTGCTTTTTATCATTTCTTTTTACTTTTTACACCTAATCGCTTGAGCTGACCTGATGAAAGAATCTTATGTACAGGGTTTGAATAACCTAGACGAATATTTGCATTTTGTTTGCAAATGTCGACCAATCATATTGCAAAGAGGTATTCTATCCATGCAAGTAGGTCACGAATGATTACAGTATACCGTCAGTCATGACTGATGGTAATGAATTAACTACGAAATTTGGTGAATATTTTGATGAGATAAAGCCTGACGATTTTCTCAACAGCACTCATAATAGAGCACAAAATTGAGTATCAATGGACCCCTAGCAAGCTAGAGGTGGGACCAGGTGCCTGAGAGTAGTGAGCATCCCCTGTTTGGCTAGCCGCAGCCGCCGTTGATGTTCACGCATGGAAATGAAAACAATATCTAAAATAAATGCAGTGTCTGAGATGATGTCTATATAGAAAGTGCTATGGCGACAATGTCAGGAAAAATATTCAAAACATTTACTGTCAAACTCATCGCGGGGAACTTTTTTACGAGCCCCATACTGCAAAGGGCATAATTGTGACAGAAATGAGTTAAAGAAGAATTACCTGTTTTAGTTTGAATATTTTCACTTATTTGGCATCAGTGTTTCTGGGTACTTGAGGATATTCAGCATCAACTGAGCCAAAAATGATATACTTGAAAAATTGAAATAAGGAGAAATTAAGGTTAGGAAATAAGTGTATAAATGCATGAAAAATTCACGAATTACATGAAATACCTGACCAATTTCAGGAATTACATGACAAATATGGATAATGACCATGTTTCTGTATACAGCACAAAATCGACAACTCAGAAAATCAGAAACCGAAGGCATACAAAATCAGGATAAAACAGGAACCAAAGCAAACAAACAAAAACCTCCACCACACGAAAGGAAGCGAACCCCCGACACGGGAGTGAGACCAGGTGCCCAGGAAGAGTAAGCATCTCCTGCTTGCATGCAACACCCGCCGCTTCAATTCGGTAGAACTGTCACATCCGGTCACTTCCATTTCGGAAGACATAGAGCACAATGTTTGGTTTGATGGTTCAAATGGTCTATGACAGAATATCATCCACCATTCTGGAGAGTGGGACACCATAGTGTATGACGAGTTCCCCATATCGACCGTAGAACTTCCTCAGTGACGATGTTAGTCGTTCACAAACATATCCCTGACTGAGAAGCTTATCTGAAAGACGCCTAGCTCTCAGAACAAAATCCGTATATTTGGTACTTGCTCTGGCATAGCGTATCAACTGAGATATGAACACGCCATAAGCAGGCGATGAAGGGATGTTGCTACTCAGAAAAGGAAAGTTTGTAATGCTGAAATTGGAGTCGTCACGTTTATCATAGAGTGAGGTGTTCAAATGACCATCAGTGTCATAGGACAACATTATGTCCAAATAGGATGCTGAATTATTTGTCTCTGTAGTTTCTTTGACTTCAAGCTCCGAAGGATAGATACTGCTCAGGTAATCCGCGAATTTTGGATTATTGATGGACAACACATCGTCTATGTATCTGTAAGTGAAGTTGAATGTCAAAAGCTAAGTATCTTTTCCCTTCAGAAACCAAAGATTGAATGAATTCGCACGAGTAAAGGTAAAGGTCGGCAAGGAGTGGGGCACAATTGGTCCCCATTGGAATTCCGACAATTTGCTGGAAGACCTCTTCCTCCAAACACCACAAAAATGTTGTCGATCAGAAAATTTAACATCTGAATAATATCTGTTTCAGTGTACTTATTGTCAAAATCGGACTTTTCTTTTACAAAGTAGGTTTTGTCATAGTTAACAACAATAAATTTGTATTTGCGATTACCGTTCTTACATGTAAACGCATTACTTATAATTTTTGCGAGTCTTTCTTTCAATTTAGAATGTGGAATTGTAGTGTAAAGTGTCGAAAAATCAAAGGCTTTGATCGAATGGACTCTACTAAAATGAGTGGATTTAAGATGTTCTAAAAGCTCCTTCGAATTCTTTAAAATCCACATCTGGTTGATACCACTGCGAGAATATACTGTCGAACAATATTTTTGAAGCCCAGATTTGATTTCAGATAAAACTTTGGTGAGTAAGATCGATACAGATTTGGTAGAACATTTTGAGGAACCAGCGATGAAACGTTGTTTGTATGGATTCTTATGCATTTTAGGTATGCAGTATAAGTATGGTAAATCTAAATCTAAATTGTTAGTGTCGAAGCCAAAGGAAGCAAGAGCTGATTTGTGGTTATCTATTATTTCAGAGGCAGAAAGGTTTGTTGGGATGTAAGTGGGATTTCCAGGTGTCGAATTTAAACCCAACTCTTTAACTAGACTGTCGAAATAGTACTTTTTGAAAGTAAATGTGTAACTATTTGAGGCTTTGTCCGCTGGTGTGATGACGTAATGTTCTTGGAGGTAGGTAAGCTCTGTGATAAAATCAGGGCTCGACTCGAATCTGGTGTTCACAGTTGATTTAATCGGTAAATTCTAGATAGAAGTAACCCTCTGATTGATTTTATCCATTCGGAAAGGGTGTCGAGCTGTACATCCTCTTTCTTTGCCCAACGTCTTGCATATTCCTCACAAGAGTCCATGATAATTTTGACATTTTGGTTCCATGGACATACTTTCTCTGTATTTGGGACCCTTTTTTAACAATTCTCTCAACTTGTCGTTCTTGACTATACTAAAGTCACCAGTAATAACGTGTCCACAAGGAGAGTAGTTGAAATCCGATGAAGAACATTCGCAAGGAAGTGGATGTAGTGAGGGATTACTTGAATCAATACACTGCAAGAATCGTTTGTAATTGTAAATTTTAGATGCAACTGTTGGTGTGTAGCTATAGGAAATACAAGGAGTCTCTTTTCTTTTGAAATATGGTGGGATTTTTTCTGTGACAATTTTGTGATTCAAAATTTGACCAAGATTCAGTTTATCAATACCTTTGTTTGCAAATCTTACTTTAATGAAAGGACGGTTTGTTTCCTCCTCTGATCTAACTGCTTGAAATAAACAAAAAGTAGAAATGTCCAAGATGACTCCTTGTAGTCTGTATTCTGGGGAACGTGTATCGGTATATGTGAGGTCCTTCGTAATTCGTAGATTTCGTGTAACTTCCGTAAAGGAACTGAGTATAATTTGGTACGAATATAATGCAGGCCTAGAAGCTCATTCAAAAATGGAACCAAGTCATCGAAGGAGAAACTATGTATCTCAGGCCTATTATATTTACGATTGCCATGACTTCGAGGTCTTCTTTGTGGTATGTTGAATAAGCTAGTCACATTTACCGATTGACAACCGGGACTTGTTAAGTTTCCTAAGGTGCTGATATTATCGTTGCACCCATAGGGCGCTGCAGTATTAAGATTTTTTATCCAGAACTCTTCTCTGTTATGACGGAAAGGTGTGCTCAAATTGGGATTGTTTGTGGGGTGATATATTTTCTCCAGGATTCTGACTCTCATAGATAAAACAGAATGATCGGCCTGGTCAAAATGCCTATAAAGAAGTTGACTTCCTTTATTATTTATTTTGACCGATGTCCTGACATTCTGGTCCGGAGCTTACCTTTGGTTTCACCCACATAAATCAATCCACAAAGTGAGCACTCTATTCCGTACACAACATTAGATGTCATACAGTTTAGGTTTTCAAAACTATGCGTGTTAAATGTTTGTTTTGTGAGATTACTTGAGAATGAAGTGTCTGTTATTAGGATTTTACAAGTTTTGCAGTTCTTCGTGCCGCACTTAGAAACTGAGCAATCGCTTGGTGAAAATTGGTGCTCTTTTAGTATATCGACCACTTCAATCTTACAGGGCTTGATTTTAATATATCCATCTGCATGTTTGTACCAAAATTCATGCTTTCTACTTACTACAAATTTTTCGTCTCTAATGTCATGTAGACAAATTCTAGGGACACCTAAATTACCTGTTGCGTGTGTGTCCGTAGACGTAATAGGTTGGGGCCTTTTTATAGTGGGCGACGCCCCAGCCACTTTTTGGGTCTCCTGTGTACTATCCATTGAAGCAAAAAACTGCCCAACGAGTGCCCTCGGGGACAATGTAATAACTAATCGAAACAGGAATTACATGAAATCCCTGTTTACACTTATTCCCTGTAACATATATAATACAGGTCGTGTACACATGCAAATTATATTGTGAGTTATACATAAAAATAATAATAAATATAATTGCAATTAAAATGTCGATGCCCAGATTTTTTCCGTAGCTCCCGATCCGCTATTTAGGGGACGGGGGCGGGAAATTTTGAAAATTCACTGCAGGGTACCTTGTGATGCAAATAGCGCGAAAAAGAGCCGATATATTTCTTATTTAGTTTCGTATAAAGCTTGAATCAACGAACAAATCGGTATATATGCACAACCAATGTAATTCCCTGAGACGTTACTATTGAACGAAACTGTGCTGCAATTAGTGTGTTAACACTCGTGACGTCACAATGCATAAGATCTAAAGAAACATGCCGCGACGGCTGTTCTAACCTGCAAACTGAGCCCGCGGTGACCTGAATTTTAACGTCAACCGTTTACCTAGAAAACGCGATTTCAGAAAACAAGAATGAAATAAACAACTATGGTGCATACATATAGAATAAATGTCATAATTTGTGTTTTGTTACGGGTATACAACACACAGCAAATGCATTTATCGCATGAAATGCGCGTACGCGCATTACATGTACGATAAATGCACTTGCTGTGTGTTGTATACCCGTAACAAAACACAAATTAAGACACTTATTCTCTATATATAACATGCATGGCCAGCAATGTTGGTATAGAAACTACACGGCATTTTAATTATTAACATTACGGCCTATGGAAAATGATTTAGTTGGCACTGACCTAGTACCGCTCGACGTTCAGGAAGTATAGAAAATTGTTACATTGCATTATGGGTAATATGTAAATAAGAAAGGTCACTGAGTGTAAAACAAAGTCTTTTTTCGGTATATTATGAATGAAATACACATATGAGCATTTAAAGTACAATGTAGATAAAAACGTATTTATAGATTTTATAATGTATTTATTTTTAAGAAGGTACGATTAAAGGGCGAGGGGTTCCGAATGCAATGGGGAGTAGCTACGATCGCACGCGCGTTGCCCCCGTGTAGATCCGTTGAGAAACTGTTGAAAACGTCACACCTCTACCTTTTTCTATAGAGATAAGACGTGTCAGATTTTTCTTACTGGTGAGAGTCATATTTAAACTTAGGAAATAAAAGAGGATTCTGAAGATGTGCATAGTAGACCTATATAGGATCACTTGCAGATATCCATCACCTTGACTTAATTAAGTAAAATAATGAGATCGTGGATGTCCCTATAAATTTGATGTATAAATTCAAGATGAAAAGGAATTTATTTTGCTCTCTCTCTCTCTCTCTCTCTCTCTCTCTCTCTCTCTCTCTCTCTCTCTTATGAAAACATGCGTAAGTTGTTTACGAAACAGATAAGACAGATTTTCAAGCTTTGTGTCACACAGATAATGTCACGGATTATATTTTACATTGTTGCATAATAGCCATACTGCTTCCTGAATGCTTTCTGTCAAAAACATAGTGATTCTTTGTATGTAATGTAAGTCAGTATTTTTTGTTCAACAAAAACTTTTGAAATAAGGTTATAGTATTAGTGTTCATAATGGACATCAGAAGATCAAAAGGTGAGATGTACTTAGGCACTGTCCATTTGATATTGGGGGGGGGGGGGGGGTCGAAAAAAATAGTTTTGCTCTGAATTTTGATGAAAAAAATAAATTTGCTTCTGATCTGTCAGAGAAAAATAATCTTGCTCTTACTAGAAATCTGAATTTGATGAATTACCTTAAAATTTCGTTTAAAATTCCTGCAAATTTTAAATTCAATATTATACAAGCTTTGAGGGAGACCTTCAGATTTTCCACAATTTACAATTCTGAATTTGAAAATATGTCTAGAAGACCCTCCCCTCAAATCATCTTACTTGTACCTTATATAAATTTTGTTAACTGAGAATTATATTGTACAATTCTTCTATCTCTCTTTTTATAAGTGAATTAAATTTTTGCGTTAAAATATTTTACCCGGTAAGTAACATTTTAGAGTTATGGGTAAAAATAAAGAATTTCTATTGACAAGACACAAATAATGTACATGTAAATAAATTGCACATCACTAGCTAGAAAAAAATTTTCTTGCTCCAACTTTGCAAGAAAAAAAAATTGCTCCGGTTCGGCGAAAAAATAATCTTTCTCCGACAAAAAAAAAACCAAGCCCCCCCCCCCCCCCTATCATAGTTTGGGACGGGATTATAAAAATAAAACTTTGCCTATATAAGTATAGAATATAAAGAACATTCATGAACAGGAAGCGGATCCGAGAGGCAAAGCCTAACATAGATCTCTACACCAAGGTAACCAAGGTATAAAAAGTTGACTTGTACCTTAAAGCAAGACTAAATGATGCAGTTACAAATAAGGCTACAGAAAACTAGACAGGTCCGCCCACTTTAACGTTACACACAGTATTCTCTTAATATGCGATTTGCACAATCCTGTCGTAACTTTTCGTCTGATTGAAATGTTTCCCATAGAGGAATCCGCGTTCAAAAAGATCGGCTTCGTACCTAAAATTCATGCTATCTGATGTCATGGAACATCGGGAATGCATTAAGAATGTTTTAAAAAGACTCTGAGTTATCGATCTATTCATTAATGTATTGGATTTAAAACCATTTTCTGCAGAGCTGGCAACTTGTTTCGCTCCTGTCTCAGTACAATTAGCTGTATGTTTAATTTAACATTTTTTTCTGTTTTTTTTTTTTCTGTTTTTTTTTTTTTTTTTTTTTTTTTGGTTTTTTTTTTTTTTTTATTATTATTATTATTTTTAAGGGGGGGGGGGGTTTTTTTATTTTGTTTTGTTTTTGTCGGGGGTGGATGGGATTGTTTGCCTGTTTTTGGTATGCTCTTGATCCTTGTTTCTTAATGAGGTGCCTTTTGTATTATATGTATAATTTCAAATACATCGTTTTACCAGAAGTATTAAAAAGAAACCATTTTTTTTCCTTTATCTAATGTTAAAAATATAAAGGGTGAACACTTAAAGTCTAAATACATGTAGATGACACACGACTATGGAAAATTTAACGTGAAATATGTGTTGGGTATTTTACTATTTACAAAAATATAGAAAAAAGCGTGAAATATATATATACGTGGGTTTCATTTTTTTAAATGAAGAAGAATTCATTATTGAAAAAAAGAAAAATAATTAAAGTACAGTTATTCGATATACTTCTTGTCACATGACTCAGTGACGTAGGTAGATCTACCTTTATATCTCGTATTCGTAAAGTAAAATCAATCAATATAAGCAAATCATACTTATGTAGCATCGCTATTTTACCTTGGACTGTCAAAGAACTATGAGCTAGTTTTATGAGACTGGGATTTTTCATTATTAAAAAAGTAGGAATTATTCAAATGATTAATTCCATGTATAAAAAAATGCTCTTTGTAGGAAATTTTCTTTCAAAATGAAGGAGCTACACAATATGTCTACTTTTTTAGACAATTTATCCCATGAAGAAATCATTGTGGATTACTTTTCACGGATGGAATTCAAAGTTGCCTATGGATTGATTGTTTCCATAATAATAATTTTGAACGTTTTTGTCATTTTGGTCATTTCGCTCAACAGATCCCTTCGGGAGACCTCGCTCAATTGGATCACCATGAGCTTGTCTTTCACGGACTTTATCGTTGGATGTTCCATTCGTCCGATGATCAGCATGCAAGACGCCGACAACTTTCTGGGATGTGTCATCGCCTTTTCGTTCTACGTCACGGCGATCGCCGCCTCTAGTTTTCATCTTCTGTTGATCAGCCTAATTCGGGTATACGGATATCTGAAGCAGAAGACTACCTTCCGAAAAATTAAGAAAAAGACGGTTTTCGTTGTCGTCTGCTTGACGTGGATCTTGGCCATCATCGTAGACGTAAATGAAAACGTATACTGGCTGGACATGGAAAAGAATACTTTGATTGCTGGTTGTAATTTTGCCTCACTTTACAAAGAGAATTATAGGGATGTTACTAGATTCCACAGTATTGTCCATTTGGTAACTTTGCTTTTCACCATGCTTTGCAATTTTGGACTTGTGTTTAAACTTTATTTTCGAGGAGTTGCGCAGACTTCTGCGTCAACAGATGAAAACATTGTACCAAGATTTCCTCAAGACAATAGCGACAAAAGTGCTTTGAACAGAGAGTTACAGAAGGGAAGTAACGTCCACAATAACGAAAATGAAAATAAATACGACAAAGCAACAACATCCACTTATACAGGAAGTATAACGTCACATCCGGTCGCCGAGTTTTGTGTTGAATTTCCCAGTTCCGGTGGAACAGATACGGACGGTAAGTCAGATGGTGTGTGGCATATGAAAAAAAGTAATGTCAAAACAATACTGGAAGGGGAAAATATTGTTTCGGAATACGATTCAGAATCCGGAATGTACATAAGTCAGTCTTCAATCAGAAGCCCAGTTCTTGACGAACGCAAGGTCTCTACAGAAGTAAAGCCAGATATTGGGCTTACAATACCTAAACATGTCGATCTCGAAAGCAGGGCGTCAATATTAAGCAACGATAAAATAAAAGGATGTATTCTAAATCCAACTATTATGACACGCCATCGTCACATCCGGGCAATCTGGACCTTAGTTATCATTGTTTTGGCGCATGCGGTATTTACTGGACCTTTCTATCTGTATCTATTCGTGCGCGGCTTTATGGATAAAGAAGAGACTAGATGTATTCGGATAGAAATGATCTTGTTGGCTTTTGCTACAGTGAACTCAATTGTCAATCCCATTCTGTACATTATACGGGTACCCGAATTTAGGCAAGTAATCAAAGACTTTAAAAAGAAAATCACTTGTAAATCTAAAGTTCATGTTTTAGTATGAAAATTGATTTGAAATAAATGTAAGAGAGAATTAATACTAACTGCTTGACTATGAACTGCTTGTAAATAAAATGTTATTTGTTACTAGTATGTGATATAAACATGTTTCTAATTTTGAATATTTCTCGACTCTTTTTACGGTGCACGGAATCCATCGCTCATTGACGATGTATTATGTTTCATTAGTATTTTTATATAAAAAGACAGAAAAATACAGATACGGTTCTTATTTTGAGACTATCTGTGTAATTGAAGTCAGCCATCACTTTGACGATGGACTGGCTGACAAAGTTACAACCAACGATTATTTCTGTTTGAAAAATGACATAGAATAAACATCAAAGAAGTGTATATCAGTTAGTCGAGAAGGCAAGGTCAAGTCATGAGAATTCCCATCGGAACGGTTGCGAACCTCGGAATGAATAACATTCCGAAGTGAGACCAGAACTTACATACACTACTAAAAAGAAGACAATTTTCAAATACAAAAAAAAATTGTACGCTGAAAATATCCAAATTCTTGTAATTGAAATACGCATTTATTAATACATTGGTGAAATGGTATTAATTTGTATCGTCTATAATTGATTTATTTATTTATCTTTTTATTTATTTATCTATTTATTTATTTATAAATTTATTTTATTTATTCCAGATTTATTTATTTATTTATTTATTTATTTATTTATTTATTTATTTATTTATTTATTTAGTCATTTGTTTTCTTAATATCTATTATTTTTCTTAAATATAATTATTTTTATCATTTATATTTATTTACATATCACGTTTTACAACTTGTAGTTCAAAATGGGGAAAATAATATTGTAACTTCACAGAGCTCGTTTAACGAATGTATTATGGAATAATTTTAAAATGTCTCAATATCCTTACTACGTGATTTTTATCTAATGTAGTTACATGTTTATAGATAAAGTTACCCCAATACACACCAGACAGCTCGACTGTCAACATTACAAGTCTCGAGATACACGATTTCGGGATCGTATGATATGTAATACATGTAGATATCAACTCGAATCTCAGCATCATTCTTAATTATTGAATATTATACAATAATTGCACAGTGATGAGGTCTTATCACTCCATAAATCATCATATCGACCGAATCATTTGTGCTATAATTGTTTTATCATATACATGAAAACTGGAAGAGAAAAGGGTAACCATAATGTTTTGCTTCCCTAACACTGCTCACTTTTACATTTTTTCTTTCAGATAAACATTTTGTATTCTAGTAAAATGTTTTACACTTCATCTTTTATTATTTTTTTTTCATTAAAAATGCTGCCAAATTGCATACTCAGTCATGTCAGAAACACACAGTTTGCTGCCGACTAGCGTTTTCCTCTAATACACAAAACCGGAAACGCGTCAATATGATCGATTAATCGCATTGCACGTGACCGCGTTTTGGCCAATGGGAAAGCATGTAAATGGTAACGTAAATTAGAGTATATGATAATTCATATAAGCACCAAAAATATTTTGAATACCGGATAGGACCATTAAGACCAATAAGTTCTATCCATTCTATTGAAAATAAAGTCTCTTTATCATCCATACATCATGTGAATGATTGAAAATACTAAGACTACCGTATAGCAATGAAGTACCCGGAGAATAATTGATATATTTTTTCAATCCTTGAAATATTCTGTATACTTGTAAAATGCACTGCTTTTGAAGGCATGAATATATATGTATTGAAACTGAACTAATTTAAACGAGTTCTCGGGTGAAAACATGCATGAGCTCGCCACTGCTGGCGGAGCACGGATTGTATTTCGTGCGCCCCCTTTTTATAACCATTTACATATTCATCTGTGTTGCTTGGGCTCCTTCGTTTTGCTGTCTTGTTCGTGTGGTCATCTAACCATAGGGAGGCTATTTTACAATACAATTGTGCTTTCATGGAGACCGTTGGGTAAATGTGGTTGTACGCAAGAAATCCGGATAACCACACCATTTGCTCAGATGGCCGTCCTAAGTCGACACCGATTGCCCATTGGTCTCGTTGGCTTAAACCTAAGTATGGTGCGCACACTTTTTGCGGCTTCGCAACAGTGCGTGAAAACTGTATATTGGTACCTCTGGTGTTTTAGTGCTTTGATTTGGGGATTGCACTCGAGTCTGGATTGAGTTTCCTTTTCTTTATATTTATAAAACAAACAATGGGAAGACGTGAAAATCTAAAGACAACGCATGAATTATCCAAGAGAGTAGTGTCATATGTAATATGGGCAGTTTTATCAATTGTCATACTCATTAGGACTATAGTCCTATATTATCGAAATTGCACATATTATATATGAACGTAGCATCTCATGTTAGGGAAGCAAAGAAAGTGGAAAAAAATTATCTTTATGTCTCATTGTAGTTGTTTTATAAGATTATCTGGCCTTTCTTAGATTATATACCCAGTGTTAATTGTTGGGACTACATTTCTGTCTTGAAAATAGTAAATCTTTTAGCTGGCGCATAAGGAGAAATAGCTTGTTGTGGCTTTTTCTGGTATCTGTTTCTGGTATCCGGTTACTTCCGATATGGAAGTAACCGGATGTGACAGTTCTACCGAGTTGAAGCGGCGGGTGTTGCATGCAAGCAGGAGATGCTTACTCTTCCTGGGCACCTGGTCTCACTCTCATATCGGGAGTTCGCTTCTTTTCATATGGTGGAGATTTTTGTTTGTTTGCTTTGGTTCCTGTTTCATCCTGATTTTGTATTCCTACGGTTTCTGATTTTCTGAATTATCGATTTTGTGCTGTATACAGGGATATGGTCATTATACATATTAATCATTTTAAACATGGGTCCCGTTGTATCATATCCCACCTATCTTGCTTTTGGTACCTTTGGACATAACTTTCGCACTCTTTGGTCATATTATATCGTTTAGATGGAGGCCTCCCCGGATCACTGACGAGCGTTGAGTACTCGCGACGTGCAAATCTGGACCATGTTTCAACTTAATCTGTAACATTTCTTAATTATCGAATTTGATGTACTAGCTGGTGAGTGTCACTGCTGGTGGACCAGGAGTCCTCGAGGGGACATAAAGCGAAGTTCGATAAACTTTGGTTGATCGTGTCTTCAACGCAATGGCAAATTTCTGTTATCCAAAATTTCTTATAGTTTTTTACACGTGGGTCTTGTAGCATCATATCCCACCCATCCTGCTACGTCTTTTGGTACCTTTTGGACATAACTTTCACACTCTTTGGCCATATTACATCGTTTAATTTGAGGATCACGGACCAGGGTTAAGTACCCAAAACGCGCATGTCTGGTCCATGCTGCACATTTACCTGTTCTTAATTGATGCTATTGAATATGAAGACGATTAACATGAAAAAAGATTAGAGGTAAACGAACAACATCATAATAAGTACGTATATATACAGAAGGGTTCTTTGATTTGTTAGGAATAATATTAAAGATTTTCTATCTCTCTCTCTCTCTCTCTCTCTCTCTCTCTCTCTCTCTCTCTCTCTGAAATCTAGAGAATATAGAGTTGCAGTCAGATGTAATATTGTGTTATTATTTTACGAGTGCAAATGTACGAATCTCAAAACACGGCTTCGTTTGCCAGTAAGTCAGTACAAAGACAAATATCTAAGGTTTACTGCATAACGATGCTGAATTAAACATTAGTTTTAAATTTCATGGTTACGATGGGAAAATAGTAAATGTTATTTACATCATTTATATTTTTCGTACGCGTTCCCTTCGTAAGACATTTTCTAGCTCATAATGTTAAACGTCTTCAAATTCAATAGCATCATTTAAGAACAGATACATTTGCAGCACGGACCAAACATGTACGTTTCGGGTACTTAACCGTCGTCAGTGATCCTCAATCTAAACAATGAATATGGCCAAAGAGTGTGAAATTAATTACGTCCAAAATGTACCGAAAGACGTTGCAGGTTGAGATTGGTGGTATATGATGCTACAGGACCTACGCTTTAGAAATTCAAAAAAAAATGAAAACAGAAATTTTCGAATGCGTTGAAAAAAAAAGATCAACCGAAGTCGATCGAACTTGGCTACATGTGCCCCCGGGGACTCCAGGTCCACCAGCAGTGACACTCACCAAGTGGTTCAAATGTTCAACATTTTCAAATCCAACAGCATCATATCAGAACAGATAAATTTGCAGCATGGACCAGACATGTTTCGAGTAATATATGACGTCATGGCTTAGAAAAAATAGTAAGATATTTAGACAAAACGATAAAAATCATATCGCAATTTTGCTATGTTTCATAAGCAATACAAAACTGCTTTACAAACGTAGAAAAGTATAGCATTGTTTTTATTAGTTTGGTTCTGTTTTACCAATGATTAGACTTGATTGGCAATTATATCAAGCATTGATCATGGTGTATAACCTTTAACAGCAATTCTCTGTAAGAACCAAAGAATTTCAAGACATGTTGGCACGGCATGTCATGGATTTTTGAGATTTTTGGTATGGAAGTTCAATATGATGCACTAGTATGTAAATCAACCCCAGTTTTTTCAAAAAAGGCTGCCGTTGCCATGGTAACAGTGTCTGAAGTTTCAAAAATCGGGAAAATCTATAGGACCAGGCATATTTGTAGGCTTCGTTACCATGGAAACAGGTACTGTTTTAATCTGAAATTGCTTTGATTATTTTCTTTTAATCCTTAGTATTATGCATATTTGTAAAGTTTTTTACATTCATCTCGGATGCTTTGTGTATACAAGATGAAAAATTGGGCCAAAACAGGGTATCCAATGGCTCTGTTTTGGGCACTTAAAGGCCCTTTTTTGCATGTTTTTACTGTTTTGCTTGATTGAAAATTTCATAAAAGCACCAATTTTTGAAGTCCAAATTCTAGTTATCCAATTAGTATCATCTTTGAACTGTACATGAATACAAAAAATTAATTGGGCTAATTTGACCGTTTACTGCAAAGCAGCATCAAATTTAGTTGCTATGGCAACAATCGGCTGAAAGGTTTTCATACGATGAATTTAAACACAACCTCTATCAAACGATCTACGCATTATATTGGAACAGAAGTTCATGTATACATCTATCAGAGGCGTTTTGATATAAAAATGACCTTGAAAATATTTCAAGGTCACCCACTGAATTTTCAAGGTCATTAAACTGTAAGTGACCAGATTTGACGAAAAATCTTGAGTTTTCATAAAATGAAGGTGTCAATATTTTAGAAACCTTGAAATATTGAACTTAACAGTAATTTGCCATAAAATGATAAATATATCATTTATTTCTTTGAACTATTGATTACGTTTCTTCGCATCATCGAATATCTAAATTCTTGGTGAATATTTTGATAAAAAAGGGACGAAATCTGTATTTTTCTTGTTTTTTGACGGAAAAATATTTTCCTATTGAATTGCTACAATTCAATAAATTCTAAGATTTGTCTTTCTTATATTCATGTGCTTTCATAATATATTTAACCTATGAAAATATTTAAATAAAAAAATCACTAAAATCGTAACAAAAAAATTTAAAAATCAATATTTTATGCAAAATTTGAGTCTCAAAGTATAAATGACCTTGAACATCAAGCCAATGACCTTGAACATTTTAATTGTTCTTATGTAAAAGATATAAGTCATATCTATACATGCATACATTTTGACCATCTTATGCAACTCTAAAGAGGAATAAAATCAATTTCAAAGATAGTATGAAATAAGCAAAAAGGTCTAATGTTGCCATGGCAACGACAGAATTTAGGTAAAACTCTTAAGTACCCACTCCAATTTTTCGTTCATTTTATTTGTCAATAAACATACATTTCCATTGATGAAAATCACTAGTCTCCTATTGGTGCCTTTTGTGATGTTTAAGATTGAAAATGGTCAAAAACACACTAAATTGGCCCTTATTTTCACCTTCTATTTTTCGCTTCATTTTGACTTATTTTGGCTTAATACAATAAGCTTCCTGTAATTAATATCACATATCTAAGTGTACTAAGTAAGAATGGAAGTAAGGAAGAATAGATTATATAAAGATGAACAAGCTGTTACAGTGGTATCCATGGCAACGAAGTCTCCGGAGCTGGCTTATTTCATGGTCCCAAAAGTGCTATAAATAGAATGACCTCGTTACCATGGCAACCAGAGGTCACATTGGCCGAAAAGTGTTATTTTCATGGTCAGTACTTAATATATACCCATTATACCGAAAATCATCAAAATCCATGACATGCCGTGCCGAACGATTTTGGTCCTTACAGAGAATGGCTATTAAATTGTTTTGATTTTTCAAGAGGATTCAATTTGTGAGTCAGACTGGTCACTTTATTTTTGCCTAACTCGTGTTCAATTAAAGTTAGAAACACAGGAAATAAATGCGATTTCCTCCTTTTTCTATCATGCAAAGGGTCTACCATACACGGTTCAATTAAGTAAGAATTTGCAAATACTGGATAAAAAATTTCTGCTTAAACTCTTTGTTTCCCTGGACACAGACAGAGTTAGCGTCTTTGTGAGGAAAAGATAAACGTATTAAATTCCTTCACGACATGCACCCGGAACGTGCATATCTGGTCCATGTTGTAAATTTATCTGTTTTTAAATGATGATATTGAATTTAGACGTTTAGCACATGTACAATCGTACAATGGATACACTGATGTTTGTGTGTTCCTATGCCTTTGTCGCATCATGAAATAAAAGTAGATAACTACAAAGTAAGAAACGACAATTGAGGTTACATTTCCAAGAATAAGCATTATACTTATTTTATGTATATAAATACTATCAACAGCAAATATAAATTAAAAACGGCAAATCTTCCATATATATATATATGATATAATGTTACTACTGATATTCTTTGTCATTACCCTTCTTCGACGAAGTAAAATAAGTCAAGATTTAGTAGTGCTCACGCATCAAGTAATAAAAGTAGATAACTATAATGTAAGAGACAACATTTGAGGTCGCACTTCCAAGAATAAGCATACTTATGTATAAATAATATACACAGCAAATATATAATCAAAACAGCAAATCTTCCATATATGAATGGTATAATGTTACCTACTGATATCCTTTGTAATTACCTTCTTCGAGGAAGTAAAAACGTCACAACCTTAATTAGTACATCCATTAGTCAGGACTACTGTCCGCGGGGCTCACTTCGGAAACCAGGCAAACGCAATTTTGATTTATTAATCATGCACAAATTCTTATGAAATAGTTACTATTTTATAGAGTCTGCTTAGTCGTAAATTTTGGTAAATATATGTTATATGGTCGTGAGATTGTGCAATCAAATATTCAGACAATATACTTCTAAGACAGACGTATTCAATAATATTCCAGCGTGACATTGAATACTTTATTTTTGATACCTAATTGTCAGCGTAACGAAGTCACAGGATAAAAAAATAGCGTGGGAAATAAAGTTTGATTACTAACTACCGTTTAGCTTAAACAGAAACTTAATACTAAGCGAGATCTATTGTCATGTAAATTTTTGCATGAGTAGTCCAAATCGCGTTTATCCTGTCACCGAAGTGAGATGCGCGGACCAATGTTGAACTGAAACCCCTCTGCGCAGAGATAATGGATCAACACTAATCAAGTCGTCATTAAAGGGATCAAACATAGTATTTAACATCAATTATCTTGATATTGAAGGAGTGGCATTGTCATTTGCATGTACTATAATCGAAGTCTCTATTCTCTTTCTTCAGCGAATAATAAATAGACATTTTAAATGTTCGCGGACTTCGGACTTCGGACACCGCACTTGGAGGGGACTCTGTCAAAAACGTAAATTGTTGCATGATGTTATCCCCATAAACGTAGAATACTTAATGTGAAAATTTATTTAATTTTATGTATGAATATACATCTCTAAAGCTATCAATGACAAATATGGATAATGACCATATCCCTGTATACAGCACAAAATCGATAATTCAGAAAATCAGAAACCGAAGGCATACAAAATCAGTATAAAACAGAAACCAAGCGTAATTTCGTATATTGTGTGGTCATATTTTACGTTTTTGAATGCATTTGATTTCTTTTATATGACCCCTTAAGTGCGAAGTCCGAAGTTCGTCAACTTGAAAAATGTCAAATAAGAGGGCGAGTCAATAAATTCGCAGCCTTGACCATTTCTAATAGATGGCGACACTCACTTTTTCTTCATTGAGTTTTTATTCAAAGTTTTTACCTGGATACAAAATAGCATGAATAAAGATATAGTGTTAAATTAGATATAAAATATAGTTAAATATGGCTAGTAGGGAAAAGGCATGCTTTCGTCTAAGTTGAGAATCGTGTTGTACTGTAATTAAGTTCCTGTAACTAAAATGTAAAACATGGGAGATTCCATTCGAGTTATAGTATGTTTCATGTTCATCATTCTATGCAAGCATAAAATTATGCATAGCAACATTCAAACGATTAAGAACGACTATAGAAGAAGGAGCCTGGCCTTAAAAAAAGAGTAAATATACTATTAAATTATTTTGTATTTGTTGTGAGGTTCATGATCATGCGAATTTCTTTTCTGATGTTAATGAAATGGAGAAAATAAGCACAAAAAACTAACAAACTGAATCACTTTATACTAAGGAGCAATTGTCTCTGTATTTGAGCTTAATCAAAACACGATCAGGATCACAAGGTCAAAGATTCGTGTGTGTTTTTTTTTTTTGTTGTTGTTGTTTTTTTTTTTTTTTCTTAAACGACAGAAGTAGTGTTACCCAAGAATATTCTACTATGTCATAAGCTTGTTCGAGGATCTATCGGTCAGGAAATAGGTTCATCTCAAGAAAAGGGAAGGATCTCCAGCATGACCATTCTGCACTGACCCAGCGGAACAAACCCACAAGAAAGTGACACATAAATGGCGTCAGACAAAACTACATCCCGCCACAGACACATCAATATGCATTAGACCATTATACAAAACAGACAAAAACAGTCGAAACAGACGTATACAAAAATCAATGACAAACAAAGGAGGGGATCTCGCACAACACCAGGTTGCAGCACCTACAGCAAAACCCCAAAACACCCAATGCAAAAAGACAAAGCAGACAAGCACATGAAGGGATGCACAAGGGACAAGGAACATGAACGCACATCACAGAAACATCAAACACAAAGGACTACCAGATAAACCAACGAGACCAATGGGCAAACGGTGCCGACTAGGACGATAGCAGAAGGTGTGGTTATCCTGGATTACGTGCGCACAACCCTCCCACTTTTCCGATTACCCAGAGGTCTCGAAGAACGTACAATGGTGGTGTAAAACAACCTCATCACTGTCAGACGACCACACATAAACAAGACCGCAAAACGCAGGGGCCCAAGCACCACAGATGAGTATGTAAATGGATATCAAAAGAGGGTGTACGTAATACAGTCCGTGCTCTGCCGGCTGTAGCGAGTTCATGTGTGTTATCACCCGAGGAGTCCGACTGACAACACATAAATAGAAGGAGACCAATGTGCACCCGGCGCCGACTTTAGGATGATATCCTTGGTAAAGCAAGGCGACAGACTATTTCCTTACATTTGTGGTTGAAGATTAATCTGCCTTTGATCCTTCTAATGTTGTTTTTAGGTCACCATAAATGAAGGCAATGAAATTCCCAATGATACATAATCGGATGCTGGAGTTGTCCCAAGTTTTAAAAGAAGTGAAGAATAGTTACTGTTAAATTTCGAAAAAGATTATACAAGTTTATGATATCTAAATCCTTGACTTATAACGTTTTTAGTAATTTGTTTATCTTAATCATGGAAGTCCGAAATATGGAAGCAAGCTCTGTCGTGTCTGTAGAGCCGAGAGATGTAAATGCAGTACGATGGCAATCTTGGAATATAACCATCAATCAAAGGAAAATTAACTATGTTGAAGTCAAAGTCTCCTCTTTTGTGGTATATCTTTGTCTGAATTTCTCCGATATTGATATTGATACCCAGATCCAAAAGTGATGTAGCTACATATCTTCTGTGTTAGCTTCATTCAATGTTAACTCTGGTGGATAAATTTCATTTGTGTATAGTTTAAAATGTGGGTTATCAATATTCAAAATACAAAGATACCTTGAGGTGCCATCTAAACATTTCAAGTCGTCAAATTCCTTACAGTTTTTGCAGATTTTGCATAAATTCTTTTTATTCAAGCTGAATTGAATCTCCTCTGCACAAAATTAATGGATCTATCCATGTATATGGTAACACTATTGAGTCCTTATTAGTGGAATCAAAAATCAAAGATAGTAATCATTATCCATTACCTTGATCTTGGAGGAGTATCACGGTCATTGTCCTGATGATAAGTGCGCCTGGCGATACTTATCTTTCATATGTGAATAATACGATGGATGGTCAATTTTCAAGCCTAGTCCATTACGCTAACAAATATCACAGGCATCATATTCCTTTATAAATTAAACCCCAACTTAAAAAAAGAAATACTTTTCGTTTGAACTTGAGTACCGCATTGTATCGAAATCGGTTACTGTAAAAGGTAAAGCAGAAAACTTCTGATGTAGTAGATCCTGATGCAACGTCCATGATCTGGTCTACCCTGATATACTCGACTTTTTTTTTTTTTTTTTTTTTTTTTAGCGTTTATAAAATTGAGACAATAAACACAATAAAACGAATAAAGAAATAAATTCTGAAGTACTAAACTCACATTTCGAGCTGTTTCTGTATGTAGGCTAAATCTAAACAAACCAATTCATGTATATCGAGATCAAGTAAGGGTAAAGGTTTCAATTTGAGATGACACTATAGCTAGCATGCCCTCTGGTTCCGTGGTTTGCGACCTCTCCGCAATTACTTCGCTGGAATTTCACACAAAGCGACGTATGCTAGGAGTCCGTTGATGTTCAATTTGGTACTCTATTGTGAGTACTGTTGGAATGTTGTCAGGATCTTCTTTATTTCATATTCATCAACTCCATATTTAATCCGTCTACAACTATGGCCGATATCTGGGCTTAGCACCATAAATATCGAAAAATTCTCAGACAAAATTTTGTCTTAGACTTAAGAAAATTCTCAGCTGAGAATTTGCCTCAAGTCTAAGAAAGTTTTACACCACGATCAAATTTAAGAATATTCTCCAAAGTTAAGAATTTTCTCAGCTGAGACGGCAGTTGCTAGTGACGACGTCATCTTCAAGACGCACTTGTTACGCGACGTCATGCATGTTTTTTCCCGCTTTTTATGATGTGACGCTATTTCTCGTTAAAACGTTTTAGATCACAAAACGGAAGGTCGCAAAAACTTCTAAACCAAGATTATACGAATGTTTTTACTCAGTGTTTGATTGTTCTTTATTGTTTTAATTGGGCAGAAAAGTTGCGCAAGTTTTTTTTTTACAATCATGTTTAGGTGTTGGTGATTAAATGCAAATCAGAACGGACATCTTGCACGCGCTGAAGTTGTGATCTTGCGTACTTATTAACTTAAAGATAGTGTCCCTGAAAATTTGCTTTATTGAAAACCTAAAATTTATTTCGAAGGGTCTAGATTGATTAAAAAAGGAGCCATAAAGAATTTTATTTGAAAATATGCAGTAACGACCATAATATTGTCGAATTTGTGAAATTAAATCTCCATATACATCTATTGTGAAATCGCAATACATTGTAGGTGGCTCTAGTGGAATGAATTGGAGATGCGCTTTCAAACGGCTTTTACTGCGAATGTATGCGTCAGATTCCCCTAAAATTTTGATATCATACAAATGAGAATGTAAACTTTCAGAAATTCTTAATATCAAATGGACCGTGCCTAACTAGTTACCTCATATATTCTCTTTAATGATATATTCAAACCGAAAAATCTGTTTTCATCTTATAATTTTGCGGTTCGCTTCGCTCGCCAATCATTGAAGTAAAATGACCAATTGGTTTTGAAAAAGTGGGAAACTGACCCTTTTCCAAAAGTGCATGTTTTGGATCTGAAATAGATGCCACAAACGTAAAAAAATAGCAATCCAAGGAATGCTTGTGTCGCCTGCGAAGCGGCTTATTCTAGGAGGTGGATCACATGGTTCAAAATTACTGATATCAATATAAAAGTCTAATGAAATTCATATGTGAAATATCAGACCTCTTACTTACCAACTGAAAGATATGGTCACTCTCAAATTTTCAGAAAATAGTGTCAATCAACTATGTCAAGGTCACTGCCTAAATATTTTTATAACAAAACAAAGGTCACATCATATGAAATATATGCGTGAAATATTAAAGCCCTATCACTTAGCAATCAAAAGATATACGCAATTCTAAGAAAAAAGGTCAAATATCTAGGTCAAGGTCACTAGATCAAAATTTATGGTATGTTTAGAAAGGTCTTGTCACAAAGAATACACATATGAAATATCAAAGCCCCATCACTAACCTATCAAAAGATATAGCGAATCCCAACTTTTTTTTAAAAGTAGGTAAAATATCTATGTCAAGGTCACAAGGTCAAAAATTATTGTATGTGCAGAAAGGTCTTGTTACAAGGAATACACAAGTGAAATTTCAAAGCCCTATCACTTACCAATCAAAAGATATATACAATATTAATTTTTTTAAAGTAGGTCAAATATGTAGGTCAAGGTCAGTAGGTCAAAAATTATGGTATGTATAGAAAGGTCTTGTTACAACCAATACACAAGTGAAATTTCAAAGTCCTATCACTAACCATTCAAAAGATAATGCAAATTTCAACTTTTTTGAAAAGTAGGTCAAATATCTAGGTCAAGGTCACAAGGTCAAAAATTATGGTATGTGTACAGAGGTCTTGTCACAAGGAATACATGTGTGAAATATCAAAGCCCTATCCCTTACCAATCAAAAGATATAAGCATTCTTATCTTTTTCGAAAAGTAGGTCAAATATGTAGGTCAAGGTCACTAGGTCAAAAATTTTGGTATGTGTAGAAAGGTCTTGTCACAAGGAATACACATGTGAAATATCAAAGCCCTATCACTTACCATTCAAAAGTTATGGGCTGTCACACCCAAAGTGTGACAGACAGACAGACGGACTGACTGACTGACGGACGGACGGACGGACGGACAACGGACAAAGTGATCCCTAAGTGTCGCTATGCTTCGCAGACGACACAAAAAAGTTCAATCACATGTACATGTATATTGTGCAATGTTTAACATCATAACTGTGTAAAAATATTTGGCTCACCATTATTCTAACTACAATGTACATGTATTGTTTTTCATTTTAGATAAAGATACACGTATTGTGCAAAACTGACCTCACCGGGCCAGGGCTTATTTTAATCATCCGATTTGCTTGATTGAAGTAGCTCCACCCGATCCCGGAGGCCGGTAATTTTGCTATGATTCTAACTTTTGCGTCGCTCATTAGATAGGCTACCCAAGCCCCCCCCCCCCCCCCCCCCCCCCCCAGAATATCAAATGGACCGTGCCTTATCAAGTACATTAAAATATTTGACAAATAGAGATAATGGACAATACATACATGTATTTGCATGAATAAGGAAAACAGATACAAATAATCCTAGATCCGTCTATGCGATTTCTACTACAGAAAATTTTCAAAAATGAAACTAGGCCGAATGGCGATCAACTGACACCACGGAAGCGATACCTATCAAATAATTTACTGTTGGATACGGCAAGCATATCTTATTAATATTGGAGGGCTCTCTTGGATGAAGAGCCCTTTTAAAGACCTTTTAGAGACCCTTTCACGTTAAGATTTGACTCACTTTAGAAGAAAGATAAAATATTAAGTCATAGCGCGCGGTATGACGTC
Source organism: Pinctada imbricata (assembly GCA_033119305.1). Classification (NCBI taxonomy): domain Eukaryota; kingdom Metazoa; phylum Mollusca; class Bivalvia; order Pterioida; family Pteriidae; genus Pinctada; species Pinctada imbricata. The sequence continues at coordinate 23,437,356 of VSWD01000011.1, read as the reverse complement.
ATATGGTCAAAACGTCGCAGATAAACAAACAAGTGATGGTTGTTTACGTGAAATGGTCTATTTTATCTTCCGTTTCTACGTATTTTTCTGTTGCTATGGCGGTCATGTTGGAATTCTTAAATAAGAATCAGACTTAAGTCTAGTTTGAACTGTACTTAAGAATTTCGAGAATTCTGAGAATTTTGAGACAAAAAAGTCGTCTCAAGTATTTTATGGTGTATTTTTTTCTGAGAATTTTTTGATTTGAGAAAATTCTTAGATTTAAGACGGAATTTTTGTCTTAAGTAGTTTTATGGTGCTAAGCCCTGATGTGTTAATGGATAAGAAGGTTCTTTTTAAAGCGCCCTACCAAGATGGCGTTCTTCCTACATGGTATCAGCTAAGATAACTTACAAGTTACTAAAAGCTATGTTTCATGGTCCACTACAAGATTCCATCACTTACTGAAATGGGCAACTTGTGCACGTTAAATATCACAACGGAATATATAGTCCAATATTTTGAACTTCCATATCGAATGAGAGGGAAGTAACTCGCCAATTTCATTGGGATGGGTATTAAGGGATGGTGTACATGGACGTTGTTTGGAAATTTCTTTTTAACATAACACAATTTTTCAGTTGGCTGGCCATGATTTAATATACCCGGTTGATAAAATTTAAACATGATTTTATATAAATATATATATGATGTTCATTTGAGTATTATATTATTAGAACATTGAAATATGCCACTAATTGTTTCTTTGTTTTTCTTGATTTCTTTCTTTTCGGTTTGAGCTTGGCGTTCAGAAGGTCTTGCCCATGTTTCTTTATATCTTCCCTCGACATCAAACCTTCGTTGTCCTGATCGTGGTCAAAGTGGAAGTCATCTTCGTCACTTCCGTCGTCTGCCTCCACTTTGATTCGGATGTTTTCCTGAGGTAAGCGACCTTCAAGATATTCATGTAACTGAAAGATAAAAGGGCTTTTACAACCAGTTTTCTTCAAACTGAGATCTCATAAATAATTGCAATCAGTAGGAAATGAGTAGAGGACCCTAAAGATTACAGATCACAATTAATTTTGAATGTTCGTTGACCACGCAAATAGTTCCTGATTATTTCAATCCCTCGTCTTCTTATATTTAATTTCTACGACTCTTTTTACACTAGATGATTCGTTTTTTACGTCAATGAGTCGCAGATGAGTTGAAAAAAAATATTCTAGCATGTTGAATGATACTGCATCATTCTAATCGCGGAATGACAGATGTGTTATGAGGCTCTAGAATTGATAGATTGTAGAACATTAGAGCCACAGATACCCCCTTTCGGGTTTAAAAAGATATTAAAAGTCTACTAAGCGACAGATTTTTGCATGAATCCATTTCTGAGCTTATTTTGATACTATCTAGCAGATAGAAAAGTTTCAAGCAAAAAATGGTGGTGCGATTCGAGTATTTAATCGTCATATTAGTATGTTTTACAAAGGAATATATAGGAAAAAATAATTGGGGTCTGATACCTAAACCACCTTCCATCCTTCACAAATTTATTTTCTCTGAAAATCATTGCCAGCCTCGGTCATCACTTTTTGGGAAAAAATCAATATTCGTGTATATGTCCATTGAAATGTCCAGGTTAAGCCCACATAATACTTTGAAAGTGACAACCTTGAAAGCATCAGGCAACAACTATACAACTATATCCAGGAAATGGTCTATCGTGCTGTGCACAATACATTCATTTCTGAGTTCATAGGTTGTAGCACATGAGTTTTGGTGTCGTCAAGGTCTTCAACAAAATTGTCTTTTATCTCATTCTTCAAACAAGACGTGAATCACAATATAACTATATAATCGGCTGATGACGATATCTTAACTCTCCTCTGTAACCTCAGCATGGAATTTTGACACACAAGTGCTCAAGGTCTTCCACTAGAATTGTGTTCGTATCTGACTCTTCAGACAAGACGTCAGCCAATTTGACCCCTTTGATACAATTTTGCTTTTGTCTCCACGACCACTGTACATTATTTAACGAAACTTTACAGATGTTGGTATTAATCTGATTTATCATGATAGATTGCTTCCAATAGATCTGATCAGCTTATACAGTTTTAAGAAAGGAAGAATCATCTCCAACCAGTACTCGGCTGCAGCATTAAAACACTCCATACGAACTTCCCGTTACCCAAAGGTCTCCAAGAACGCACAATTGTAGTGTAAAACAGAGTATACATGTAAATCTGTAATTGGTGCAATGAATTTCATCAAATTCTAGGGGGCTACGCAAATCATTACTGCTAGTATCAACATGCAGTATAGAACTTCATTGGACTGAGGTGAGCCGTATAGGAAGGATAGGGAGGGCCAAACGAAATAACGATATATCAACTGAGAGCTTGCAGTTTGGTACCCTTAATCCTAATAACGAAACCTTTCTTATTTTTCTATTTTTCAAATTCACATTACTAAAGTGCAAGTAAAATTTCATTGGCATGAATATTCACAATGTCGTGTAATCATGGGAATCATCCATATGAACTCTTCGAAATATGGCATTTGATTCTCTGTCAAGAAAATATACCTAACTGATATTACTGCATTTCTTTTTAGAATTTAAAACATGCATTCTTACTTTATGTCTGTCCATCATTTGAATCTTTTTATTGATGTTGACGTCCTCAGACAGTCCAAGCTCTTTAAGTAGAGTATCAAGCTTTCTCGCACAGCTTGCAAGGTCATCAACCGGATCCCCTCTGCTGTAATTGTGATTTGGCTGAAAAAAAAAACATGATGCAATAGACTATTTGCCAAAATTCATAACGGTTAACAAAGTGATGAAAAATATCCGAGGTAGGCAATTTTGGCGCATTTTTTCATTGTTACGTCTCAATGGAATTGTGTCTTTTAACAGTGACGTCATAATGTAAAACAACGCCAAAATATGTTGACTCGGGCATTTTGTGCTTTCTAACAAGATTGGAAAATGGTCTATTTGTACTCCGCATAAGTTCTGACAAATCATGGTATAATCTTAATACCAGACAGCAAAGATCAACTCTAAAGTGGGAGGGGGTTACTCGACCATTTCATCATGTGAATATCTCAAAGACATAAAATTGTATTCATCATGTAGCGGGATACATATTGGTTGAATGGTAGAAATTACTTTGCGCAAATGTTTTAATACAGATTTGTCAAATTGTGGATGTGTATGTTACAAGGTTATGTTACAAGGTTATGTTGGGGTTTTTTTTTTCGGAAGGACATTGCATTGTTTTTTATTTGATTTTGCCTCTTACTGGTTTCAGTTTGACATCTTTCAGCTTTTCAAACAGCGTGGTAATCCCAGACTGCAGATCCAGAAGGAGCTTTTCGTTTGCCCTCATGTTGGCTAGCGCTTCCCTGCAATTAGTCTCCTCCTCCTTCACGTACTCCTCCATCTCATCTACAAGTCTCCTCCCCCTAAATGATACGATCATCATAATTGGTCAGATCTACACGTAATTGACAAGTAAACAGAAATCTGACAGTCTTGAATTGGCGTTGGGCAAATGGATGCACGTATGGATGACGTATACACGAACGAACAGGTCAACACGGACGTACAACAAAAAACAGACAGGTTGACAACAAGACGGCAAAACAACATATAATTATAATTCGGTCATAAAATATTCGCATCTGGCTTGAATACAAATAGTCATATTTATTTCGAAGGGAACAAATTATTTTACTTTGCAATCTGACGCTGGCTTGTGAATTTCATCTCCTCAAACACCTTGATCAGTTTCTCTCGTTCCTCCAGAAGCCTTGCTTTGGCTTGCAGTTTTTCCTTTTCTTGATGACGTATTCGATCTCTCGTGTGATCCTGATTTACAACACGGAAGACGATGTCCTTTAAAACAATTTATCGTACAAATTAGAAAATGTAGATAAACTAGAAAGGTTTCTTGTTGCGGTTGCAACAAGAGTGTCTTCCTCCTATACAATTTTTGGTTTGGAAATATGAAGGACGTCACATTACATGTATTTATATTATATATTTAAGTTTTCAAATAGCAGTAACATTAAATTTTCAAACCGATAATTGTTGGTGAGCAACCATTTGATTTGGGGGGGGGGGGTTAGGAATTCTATTGCCAGCCGGTAAAATTTTTTCAGCAATTTCCTGAGCAGGCCATTTTTTTCAGCCATTACCAGAGTCGGAGAAAAATTTTCGCCGGTTCTTCGGGCCGGATTTAAACAAATTGTCAAATGTTGTGAATGTCTGTGTAAGTTAAACTCCCCGCTGTTACAGAGTATGAGTTAATAACCGTTCCTTCAGATGTCTCTTTGCAATTAGCGAATTTCAGACAGATTGTATGATGTTTAAATAGAACCTTTTCTAGATTTTTGTGCCTATGCGTATTAGGTCTCTGGTAGATACAGCTATGTCAACAGTTTGTATTTATATTAATTAATTTTTTGACTTTAAATTGTCTGGCACAAAGGGCCAGCAAAAATTTCCATATCATGCAATGTATCCTTACTTTTGCATGGTCCGGGGAAAAAAAATTGCCGGCCCTTTGGGCCGGAATATTTTTTTCAGCATTTTTCAGAGCCGGGATTTTCTTTTTTGCAAATTCTTCCTGCCCCCTTCCCCATAAAAAAGGCGAGCTCGTAGCTGTAGAACCAATTTTCTTGAGAAGAGAAATGGTAATAACAAGTTACGTTCAATATATATATATAAATACCATGAGGTTCTCGCTGTGCAGGTTCAAATTTGGACCCCCCCCCTTCCCTTTTTTCAAAGTTTATTTTGAATTTCCATCATGGCGAAATCGTTCAATATAAACAGAACTGTTTTCGAAAAACGAGGGGAGGGAAGAATGTTGGAGAAATTGTTCATCAATTTGTAAATAAACCAACCGAAAATTATGTTCGAACGTTTGCTAGAATTAGAAATTAAGCTTGATGTTCAAAATATAGTTATTGAAGTTTAGAAACAGGTTTGTAGGTTAGAAATCGGAATCAAACTACCACTTTTTGTGTGTAAATTCTGGTTTGTAGCTGATCTCTTCTAAATTAATCAACTGTTTTAAAATCAAATTGTGTATATCGAAATGTATTTATGAAATGCATATTCATCATTGCCGTGAAATCGGAATTTGAAAATCTCAACACTGCTTTTCTCGAGTCGGACTCGGACTACCAATTTTAGTGTGCGCCCGATCTGTTGGCGTGAAGGTGTATCGAAATACCCAACTCAAAATTTCGATGCTCATATCTTTTCAACAGTAAGAGATAGGAAAAATCAGAAAGACTAAATAAGACAGATATATGGATAAAAATAATAATATTGAAATTTTTAGGAAACTTCATAAGCTTAATTTTTGTTTACTATTATAAGCAAAAAAGTGTCTTCCTCCTATGAACTTCTGAATTTGGAAATATGAAGGACGGTGAAGGACGTCATCGTAATAAATCGTTACAGTGTGCATCTAGCATTTCATATCTTGCATGGCTGTCGACTTTCAAAAAGAATGGAAATTGTAGATAGCAAAATACGAGATATTTAAGCTTACAAATAGCAAAACATGAAATTTTCGGTCCTTTTGAGGAATTCGACGCTCCCGTCAAATATTTGAATCTACTAAAAACATGATAAAAAAAATAACAGAGACCAAAAATAAAAAAGACCAATCTAGCTTTTACTCCAAACGTAACGTTGGAGAACTTTCATTGTCCTAGCTTACAGGGTTCTTGAGAAATCGGTGATCCAATTTTCCACGGTTACGAAAACAATAGGTCTTCCGACGGAAGTCGGAAGACCTAATGACAGCATCTGATAAATGTTCTTACATTTTTGCATTATTTAGCTCTTTTCAAATACTGGTCTACCCAAGAATCCCTAATTTCGCCAATCAAGTGGTAAATATAGTTCAAATGCAGCAGTATATGAAGTATTAAGATTATCTCGATTCCATAGACTAGAGCACCTGATTAAGGTATCTTTTATTCTACCAAACACCTGGCTTTGTTTCTTGTTAAACGCCTTTTATTCCATAGATATGATTGTACAAGCGCATTCTTAAAACTTACACTCTGACTGACTGTGACGACAGGCTCCACGTCGGGCCCTGTCCAAACCTCTTTTCAGAAGACAGGATCATGACCACCTGTCCACTCTGAATGTCGGTCGGACTTTTCAAGTTATAACATGCATGATGAGCTTGCTACAGGCGGAAGAGCACGGATTGTATTTCGTAAGCCCTTTGTTTTTCATATCCATTTACATATTCATCTGACAATGTGTGTTGCTAGGGGCCCCTGCGTTCTGCTGTCTTCTTTGTGTGGTCATCTTACAGTGAGGAGGTTACTTTACAGTACCATTGTGCGTTCTTCGAGACGTTTGAGTAACCGAAACAGTGTGAGGGTTGTGTACATGTAATCCGGATAACCACACCATTTGCTGCTAATGTAGCAGATGGCCACCCGAAGTCGGCACCAAATGCACATTGGTTTCGTTGGTTTATGCGTAGTCGTTTGTGTTTGACATTTTGATGTCGTGTTTGGCGTCCCTTGTCCCTTTTGCATCTCTTGCTGTCCTCTCTGCGTTTTCGCTTGGAGTGTTTTTATGTTTTGCTGTACAGTAGATGCTGCAACCGGGTCTTGTTGGAGATCACCTCCTTTCTACATCGGACGCAGACGCAAAAGAGGCACAACATGAACTTACTTAGCTTAGTCATGAATGAATGAATGAATGAATGAATGAATGAATGAATGAATGAATGAATGAATGAATGAATGAATGAATGAATGAATGAATGAATGAATGAATGAATGAATGAAATCTATGACAAATTAGTTGAATACAATGATATGAAATATTTCATGACGTTAGGAAACGTTCATAAAATCTATCAGAAGGTACATTAGATGTGTAAATGTATACAAGAGGCCCAGGGGCCACAACGCTCACCTGAAAACTACGTTAACTAAGCATATCAAACAAAAAGAAGTTTGTAAGAGGAAAATAACCAGACTTCAGAGTGGAACAAAAATTAACAACACTTCACAAGACATCTCTCTAGATAATCCTGATGCTTTCGGTATGTCGATACGTGCTTCCGTTCTGAAGAAGAAGTTTGTCAAATGAGGGTACTTCCCATGACCTATTTTTGCCTGTGGTGGTGCCACCTGTTGACAGATCCGGACAAAAAACAACAATACTTGTAGGGGACCATGATTACTTCATTCCCACCAAGTTTCATGAAAATCTGTTCAGGGGTTCTGGAGAAGAAGTTGATTATGTATGAAAAATCTAAGTAACCCGAGACAGACAGTTATACAGAAGCTAAAGCAAAATCCTGCTAATAAATTACATCCTTCTCCCCCTCCTTTTACTACGTTATGTAAATGAGAAGTTCTGTTTTTACATTAATATTTTGAGCTGCTCTCAATACTTTAATTTCAAAGTTATATATCTACGTCTTCACAAGATGAATTTGAAAATACTTATTCATCTTTTTTGAATTATTTAATTTTTTTTTTTTGCATACTCATTTAATAATTTAAAATATATAAGATTCAAATGAATCGATATTCCAAGAATTTAAGCCTCAAAAACATATATCTATATTAAAGAAAGACAACTCTTGCATACATGAGTTCTGCTGTGGCCTCTTATACGAAACTAAAGTTACCAGGATTTAAAATTCCTGATATAGATAAAAGAAGTACCAGAACTTGAACCCACAAGCCTTGGGTCCATGTGCACAGTAAACATATCTATTCATGATTGAAAACTCATAAAAATCTGTTCAGCAGTTCTGGAGAAGAAGTTGAATATGTATGAAAATCACCCCCCCCCCCCCCTCTTTCCTTTTCACATAAGAAAAAAAATTAATAAAAAAATCAAAAAAATACCTTTTTGGTATAAAATACATATCAAAGCATTTAGTAACTTAAATGTGATAAATATGCAGTAAATGAATGTGTAAAATCATACACATATTGAGTTATTTAGAGAAATAGAGCAAAAATGTGCATTTCTGACAAAGTCTGAAAAGACGTCAAAAACACGTCAAAAATTTGACTTCCGAGCTCGAGTGGAACCAAGAATAACAACACTTCTTTAGACATCTCTCTGGATCATCCTGATGCTTTCGGTTTGTCGATACGTGCTTCCGTTCTGAAGAAGAAGTTTGTCAAAGGAGGGTACCCCCTGTGACATACTTTTGCCTGTGGTGGCGCCACCTATTGATGGATCCGGACGAAAAACAACAACACTTGTAGGGGACCATGAGTACTTCATTCCTACCAAGTTTCATGAAAATCTGTTCAGTGGTTCTGGAGAAGAAGTCGAAAATGTTGAAAAGTTTACGACGGACAGACGACGGACGCCGGACGGTGCGCTATGACAATAGCTCACTTGAGCTTTGCTCAGGTGAGCTAAAAATCAAATTGATATAATTCAGCATTATTCCTGAGATAAACAAAAGCAGAACGTATGAATAATTTAAAATAAACAAATACACGAACAAAAACAGAAAAAGAAATGAACAAGTTATCAAGTATCAAGTATCATGATTGGAATGAAAAAAAAATTCTGGACATGATCTTGTATGACGTAGATAAATGTGATTTTCATTTTTTTTTTTTTTTTCAATTTTTTTTTTCTCATCTATCGGTTTTCTGTACTTGTGGATATTCTGTGATCTGTATCGTTGTTCAATTTTAGTTTAACAATGAATCTTGTACGTAACGAAGTTTGTAGGCTATTATATGTTTTAATTGGATATATTTGCACAACCAATGTAATTCCCTGAGATGAAACCATTGAAAGGAACGTGCTTTCATTTCGTATGAAAACGCACGTGACTTCACAATGCAGAAGATCTAAAGAAACATGCCGCGACGACTGTTCCAACCTACAAACTGTATCCGCGGTGACATGAATATTAACGTCACCTTGTTACCTAGAAAAACAGACAACTGTGGTGCATTACATGTACGATAAATGCACTTGCTGTGTGTTGCATATCCGTAAAAAAACACAAATTAAGACACTTATTCTCTATATGCAATTGCAAATGTATTCATGTAAGGCTTCTTTATTCTTAATAAAAGTCAACATTAAGGCTTGTTTTTAAAATCTATAATGATTATTAATTATAGTTTTCATTTTTGACGTTTTTTTTTAATTACGGTATGCATATTTCATTTCAAATTATTTTCTACTTCATGCTGGCCAAGAGTCAGGAATGTAAAAATCACACAACTCATGTTCATTATAATATTGTATGAAATAGAATATTCTTGTACTTCATCAATCTTGAGAGGAAAAAAAATAACGTTAGTGTGGATTGAAGAAAAAATCTTGACACGATATTGAATGACGTAGAGAAATTCAATATCTGTGAATATACTAGTGCACTTCTTATCACTGTATCATGGATACCATCAAGTTTTCTATCATCAAATGATAAAAAAAAAAGTTTTGTTCGGTAGAATTGCGGACACTAGATAAAATCATAGATATACATGTACATTATGTAATATTTATATATAATCGGGGATTTTTTTTTTTTTTTTTTTTTTTTTTTTTTTTTTGTGGGGGTTGTATTTTTTTTTCCATGGCTGGTCTAGCAATTCATCACAAGATATTCGATTTCATAACTTTTGTGTTATATAAAACAACGTATTTTTTTCTTGAATGCCCCATAAACTCACCTCCATATCAGAGACATCTATAGCGTTCTTTATTTTCTCGAATCCTTCATCCAGTGTCAGTATCTTTTCGTGTCTTTCTAGCTTTTCAATCTGTAATTTGGCAATTTTAAGCTCTGTTCCAAAAAGAAATTAAATGTTTTTTTTTTTTTTTTTCATTTATACTCTACTCATTTCTTTCTTCGGCAAATGACGAATTCTATGTAACTGTTAACGTGGAATTTTCCACGAATCAAGGAAATTCGCGAAAATTTCCCCCACGCGAAAATAAAACCGCTGCATTCTTTCAAAGGCAGAGATATTCATATCGCGAATATTTCCCCCAAGCGTACGTCTTGATATGATAATCGCGATATTTTCTCCTAGCGAAAATTAGCACGTTTACAGAACATGTATTTTCTTTTCGCGACGTTCGCCATGATTTTGTTGTTTTGACCATTATGAATTCACTTTTTCTTAGTTGTCATTTTTATGATTATGCATTTTATAAATCTCCATCATACAATAGGTGGGGGGTTTACTAGTATAATCATGCAACAAAAAAGGTACAACAATGTCCATGTATGGCTGTAACAGTTTGTGAGTGACGAAAGGTAACAAATCTTACCTGTGTTGTCTGTAAGGATGGTCACTTTCGGCTGAATAGAAAAAAACAATTTAACATCTTTGCATATATTTTCTATCAAGAAAAGGTGAAAATCATAATCTAGAACTGACTAGATGTATATAACAATTCCATAGAACTCTGCACATTTTCAACAAACAGTAAGATCTCGAATTTAACTTACACGTTTCTCCGCTCTCTCGTTCGGCTCTTTCCTTCTTTCTACTTCTTTCTTTGTTTCGTTTAATTGTTGATCTCTCGTTCTTTTTGCCTGGTACATTTCTCTTTCCATTGTGTGAAGTTCCCTCTGACGGAAAAAAATACATAAATAAATAAATAAATAAATAAATAAATAAATAAATAAATACAGTATATATATTTTTGTACATACATAAACAAATAAATAAATAAATAAAATGTACGTAAATGATTCTAAATATCCGAGGTACATGTGCAATTATTCTTAAAAGAAACAAATTCTATCATATCACTTCTCTTGCTAAATTGCACGATGCTCATTACTAAATTTATCATTTTCACTCATTTTTCAAAATTTCCGACGATGGTGAAACGCATTCATTCATTCACCAACCCTTTGATCTTCACTGCTGGTAACTGCCTTTTCGTTCATCAGTTTAAGCAGTTCTAGTTCTTTCTTGGCTTCCTTCACTGTCTCTTCTAAATTGTCCAACCGTGTCGGGTATGTGCGGCAATCCTTCAATGAAGATACAATTATCATTGATGATGATCAACAAATAAATATCGTTGAATGGATGCTTTCAACATAAAATATAAATAGCCGAAATTAATATTTTTGATTTACAATTTACGAATATTCTATGTTGACAATACCATAAAATGTATGGAAACTTTTCGAATGTTGCAATAGATTTTACTAAATTTGGCGAGCTATTTTCAGAAATAAATTCAAAATAATTTACATGTAACCTTATGGTGAATACATGTAACTCCGTAGCGTTTTAATCATACGGATTTAAACGAGTTGTGTGATTTTTACAAAATCGCACAACGAGTTTCATAAATACCGTATGAAATAGAAACACCATTTCATTTTGAGATTCTTTTTATCACATGAAATACAACGTAATTGATCGAAATAACGTCAAATGCTGATAATTTCGACTTCATTTCTTACAAATAATGCGCCAACGTTGCCGTACCTATTGTGACGTCACCGAAAATCTGGAGCGCTTCGTCCAATGACAACGCGCCCAAATTGATATATAACGTGTTATTATAACATTCATTTATGAAATGGCTTTATGTTACTAAATAATGGGAGTATCATGTGATAAAAGTATTTAGTGCCCACCTCTTGCATGTAATGCATTATTTCTTGGTATCGTCTAGTGATGTTTCGTGCAGCATCGAATTTTATTCCCGCCTTATCCATCTCATTTTGCAGACGACGTATTTCCTGAAATAAATAAAACCACGTTGTCCTCCCTCTTGAGCCAAACCTGTATTTCTTTTTTTTTTTTTTTTTTTTTTTTCATCATAAGGAGTCATGTAAAGCAACGGAAACATAATAGTACCGGGTATATACCAAACAGCATCTAAATATCCAAGAAATCAGATTCTCCCACTGTGGATTGGGATATCCATGGAAACGCTGGGAAAAGATATCCTTGTCTTACCCCTATGGGGTAAGATAACATTTTCACGTGCCTTTTGACTGTAACGTCAATTGTGACGTCATACCTGATTGCTGCGTTAGCCGATCAAAGAAGAAAAAGAATACATAAAATCTCAATTTTGAGAACTTTTTAGACAGTGGCAGAAAAAATAATAAATCCCCAGATGTGATCAAGTCTCGTCGTGGTACAAGCAAATCCTGGACACTCGAGTTGGATTTCCTTGTCCCTGATCACATCTGGGATAGATTCTATTAATTTCATGGTTGGGGAAAAAAAGAAAGTGGTGCAAAATTATACTATTGTGAAATTTATCTTCTTTAACTCATTATGGATAATTTTCAGGTTGTAAGACTCAATATCCACTGTAATTTGTTGGTAGGGAGGCAAAGAAACTGACACAAAATACTCCTTTTGTGTATTTTTGGGTTATTTTTATGATTATCTAAGTTTTGTGTATTTTTGGGTTATTTTTATGATTATCTAAGTTTTGTAAGATTAGATAATTTTCCACTGTAAATTGTTATGACTATTCTTCTGTCTTGAAAAAAAAACTATTAAATGGTGATGGGGAAATATGGAAAAGGACTGTTTGGGTAATTTTTTTTTTTCAAACAATAACTTGAACATCTGAGCACCCGCTGACGCTTAATAAAGAAAAACTCGTTGTTCGTTGTGGCCAGCTGTCTTTAAGGTTACGGTTGCGACGACAGGGATATGACTCTATTTTCATATCATCTAATAGTTGAAACCAACATAAACGATAAATGGTAAAACCTCAGTGTGTTACAGTATTTCAGAAAAAAAAATAATACTCCTTGAAATTTTCATTGCTAAATGGGTATTTTTGGTGAAAAGCATGTTTTTTTACGGAAATTCGCCAAAAATAGATGAAAAAAATCATTTTCGCATCAGTTCTGCTACGAAAGATTCAAATATCAGATTATATACAATTCATTATACTCTTTACTCTTTAACCAAAATTTACATGACATACATGTAGTGTGCATTGATGAGTGTAGTTTGGGTAAATAAGGGGTTTTCATGTCTTTTCCTATTGAAGACATTTTCTACTATGAGAACGCTTCGAGGACTTTTCTTTTGTCACTAGAAGGTGTACAAAAAAAAAATACCTCAATGTTTGGCCAGAATGTTGTCCCCAAGGAGACTAACATAACCCCTAAAATTCCGGCCCCCTACGTTTGCTATCCTTTTACATAATCTTTCATGTTCATAATCAATTCATATACATTTAGATTAGAGCTGCAACGAGTCGGGAACTTCTCGATTCAGTTCGATTTCGATTTTTATGTCTCGATTCGGTTTTTTTCGGTTCGAGTTTTTTGCAATATAAATTTCCAAGGACATTTAATTTTTTTCCTTTTGTTTGAAAAATTTAATTTCAATCTAAAAAATCCCATGAGCATCACTATATACCCCCACCATTTTATGGCGGGGGTATAAAAAAGCATAAAATACCCAGTTCATGTGAAAGCACGGTATGATATATATGTTTATGTATCATGTGGAAATATTATTTAAGCCACCCCCCCCCCCCCCTTCCACAGAACGGCCTTCTGGAGATATAAGTTCAATACTGTGTACAAAATATATATGATAACTAGCCAGTTTGCACAAAGAAGTGCATAGGTAAAAATACTTTAAAAGAGGCAATTTTCAATTCAGGGTAACACTAGCGCGCTCGTTGAAATGCGGTAAAATTCGCCGTCTCGAATTTCCTCTGACCCTGTATTTTCTTACGAATTGCTAGGTAAAATGCACTTGAAAGGTTCACTTTTTATTCTAAATCATCACCTTAAATTATTCTTATTGGGAATCCTACGATTTGTGCGAATAGTGAATACTTTAAAGTTGAAATTAGAACGTTTTTCTGCATTATTTAGACTATTCGACTCGAATCGTTTCTGACCACTACGACTCGCGATTCGAGTCAGAGCTAAGAATCGCGATTCTCGGTGCACCGCGGTGAATCGTTGCAGCTCTAATTTAGATTAATAAAATACATATCTTTTAAAGTCTTTCACACTCTCCAAGTAAACCTACCCTCTTTCGCTCAAAATCTTTGTCAAAAGAATCGTTCCTCCGTTCTCGGCTTAGATACGCCGTCATTTCGTTGAGCCTGTTCTCTCGCTGTAGGCGGGCGTACTGCAAGTCGTTTAAACGTTTGTTGGCCTCGCATGACTTCTGATCCATTGTATTCACTGCCTCCTATTGAACAAATATATTTGCAATTCATGTTTATCAAAATACAGCATAAAACAATGTTTACATCACAGCACAAGCAAAATCAGTACTTTTAAGGCACGGTCCATTTGATATTCTGGGGGGGGGGGGGGGGCTTGGTTTTTTTTCGAAAAAAATAATTTTGCTCTGAATTTTGATGAAAAAAATAAATTTGCTTATGGTGTGACAGAAAAAAAATAATCTAGCTCTTACAAGTAATCTGAATTTGAAGAATAACCATAAAATTCGCTTAATTTCCTGGAATTTTTTCGGCTCGCTTCGCTCGCCACAGTTTTTACTTTATACGAAAAAAATTTGACTCGCTTCGCTCGCCACGGTTTTCTTCTGTAATGGCAAATTCCTATTTGAAATAGCAAAAGTATACATGTAACTGATACAAGGGGCTTCCTTAAATGCTCGATTACATTATCAATATAATCTATTACTATTTTACATATATCACCATAGTGTCTAATTTTATATACAAGCTTGGAAGGAGAATTTAATTAAGTTTTTTACTACATAGTTTTCATTTCTAAATGTAAATTTTTTTCTAGAAGACCCTCCCCTCAGGCCCTCTTACATGTTACATGACCATATATACATTTTATTCACTAAAAATTATACATCATATTGTAAAAATCTTTTATCTCTCTCAGTTTAGAGGTGAATAATATAAGTTTTACATAAAAATAAAGTAATAACATGTTTAAGTAAAAATAAAGAATTTCTATTGAACAAACACAGACATTCTTCAAATACACATTAATTGTTGTAAAAAAAATTTCCTTGCTCCAACTTTACACGAAAAAAATAATTTTGCCCCTGTCCGGGGCTAAAAAAATAATCTTGCTCCAACAAAAAACCCAAGCCCCCCCCCCCCCCCCCCCCCCCCAGAATATCAAATGGACCGTGCCTAATTCGATGAAAGTTCTTTCGAGAAAAAAATCAAGAACTCATTCGAGGTGGCTATGTTCAATTTTGGTACGTGTTTGTTTCCGTTTTAGATGTACTCTTTATACAATTCAATGGGAATTAATGAAAATTCCAGTATTTTAGTCGACCAAAGAGGACCTACATGTAATCATTTTCTGTTACTTTTGCGTAAGTAATAAAATTTTACCTCTGAGGTACACCTTTGTAGAGCCAAGAGTTCTTCCCTCCTGTTATGGAATACTGTACGTATCACCTGCTCGTCTCCCTTACCACAGAAAAAAAATTAATATCAGAACTATACCATGAATCAATCTCTCTCTCTCTCTCTGTTTAATGTTTGTATGAACACAAAAGAAATCAAAGCAAGACCACCAAAGAAAAGCTTGCTGTGTTTCCTTTTATTTCATAAAATCGAAAGTTGTAGCTCAAACCCCGTGTATCATAGAGGGCATACATAATCTTGATACATAATCTGGTTGCAAGCTCTTTCCGACGAGCTCCAGCAAATTTTTAATGATTATTTAAAAATACGAATTCATGAAATAAACTACAGTTTTCAGTAGGATTATAGGAACAAAAACCAGTCGGCTTAAACTTGACAATGTCATCTGGTATAATAGCTAACGTACATTGATACTGCCTGCTAGTTGGATTCGTTTCGCTTTGTTCTCTGCTCGTAGTTTTGCCACCAAGTCTTCGTTGACAATCTTGCGTGCTTCTGCTGCTTCGTAGTACGCTTTGGCGTCTCTTTCTAAAGTTGAACAACGAGAAAGTACAACACTCATGACTTTTTTGTAAGTTGTGGAGAGAATCGTGCAAATCGTGTCAAAAAGATGTGTGAAAATGTAAAAAGGTTATTTGAAACGCCTGTAAACAGATATTTGAAGCGTATATATGGTTTCAACACCCACTTGTTTACCTTGCGATTGAAAATTCATTGAAAATATTTATTTGGAATAAACCACATAGATTTCCGGCAAAACAGGTTTAACTGTAGTTATAAATATACCAAACAGTCACACAATGCTAATTTGTATCACAATCTCAATATAAAGCATGAAGTCAAGCAAAGGTGATGCCATTCTAATAGAAAAACGTACTTATATTTTCAAAATTTCTCGGTAGAATCTTAAATATTCAGAAATCCAAAAACTGTATTGATCCGTATACAAAAACGCTTTCTCTTGCAATGGCTTTTGTTGCGCAAAAAATTTCGTCGTGTGAACGCAAAACATTTTTTAATTTTTGCTCAACAAATTAATTTTTTTTAAAATAAACTCTACATACGAACGCATCTTTTCGAGACAAGTGTACGTATAACGAACACTTTTCTCGAGAAGATGTATGAACTAGGCATTGGAATTAGTTTAAAAATAACATCAAACGGTTTTGCTGTTGGGTTTTAGTTTGTTTGTTTGTTTTTCATATCTTTTGTTTTGTTTTTTCTTTCTTTCTTTTTTCTACCAATAGAATGCAACAAAGTGCCTATACTACGTGTAATATGACACGAAATCGGAATGTGAAAAGACCGAAATAAGTAAAGCATAGATTATTCTTCAAAAGCAGCCGCTCAACAACAATGTGCACACTCGAGTTTCCAAATAAAATTATTTTACCAAAATCTCTGCGTTTGTGCGAGATTCAGATGTAAAAACAGATGGAATTTGTAAATATGTGAAGGAACTGTAGAATATGGGTTTGCGCTGAAAATTTTATATTTTATGAGTAACTGAAGTAAAAGATTAAATAGGCACTCTTTCTACTTCTGGTAATCCAAACTGTTCAAAAATAGATCTCGAGTCTCGCGAGATCTCATTCTTACCATGTATCATGGTTTCGAACGCAATGACATCACGCTTTTATTTATCAATTAATTCTTCTTTTTTTTTTTTTTTTTTTTTTTTTTTTTTTTTTTTTTTTTTTTTGGTCAAGTTACGATGATTACCATAACATCATTGAATAATGTACCTTTAAGATGTATTTTGCCCCGTAGTTCTTCAATCTGTTCCATTAGGGACCACGAGTTTTTTGGATTTGTCGATTTTCCAGGATCCTGCATTTTAATTTTGGTCTCCGGAGCAAGATGGCGATAAGCTTTAGACAAAAGAAAATCAACATTTTATATATGTCGTCGACAGAGTGAAGAAGGTATTTGAAAGTAAAGGCACGGTCACACTGCACTCCACGTCCATATCACGTTCAAAAATCTTCTGGACGTGATTGTACGTGGTAATTTTTGCAATAACTGTGCTTTGCACGGGGTATGACCGCCGGCGGCTGTTCCATTGCTGAAACACCGCCTAAGCACGACTAACAACGTCCAACCACGTCTAAAACTAAACGCGCTCGTGACAAGACGTTATACACACGCTTTTACCCGTGATACCAACGCGGAACACCCGTGCAATGGCCGTGCTCTGACCGTGATAGACCGCTTAAGCTTTCGCGTCTTACCGCGTCTTCTCTAAGTCTTAATCACTGCCGGAACACGGATTAATATTATTACGTGTGTTTCGCGTGCGTTGCACGTCTTTACCACGTACACTGTCCGTGGTTGTCCGCGGTATAAAATTTTGAGCAGTTCAAAACTTCTTTCCGCGTCCAAGGCCGTTCAGATTTTTTAACGCGACCTAGCACGTCTACAAATCGTCTGTAGCGCGTCTTAAAAGCGCACAACAACGTCTGCTTCACGGGTGACCTTTTTTGAACGTGTTTTGGCCGTGATCAAGCCGTAAAGCGCAGTGTGACCGGGCCTTAACATTCATGTCTATCTTAGCCGACAGCGCTTCTAACAGTCTTTCTATTTAAGATGGACATGCAATTCTCTTGGCCAACATTTATCTTAGATTTACTTGCGCCTCTTGTTGCATACATGTAATTATTTTAATACACTAATGAAAAAGAATTTATCCGAAAAGCTTCAAACGTCAAAAGCAAACCAAAAACACGAAGTCTTAAATTAATGATTTGAAATGTGTCCATGGTACTTCTAGTTACCTGGATAATATTCCACCTATTGACACTTTTTTTTAATATTTGAAACATATATGAATTAATTAAATTACCAACGAGAATTGACACTCAACAAGGCAAACTAGTTATGTCGGTCGCACTCATCGGGTGATACATGTAACATGCATGAGCTCGCTACAACCGGCAGAGCACGGACTGTATTTCTTACGCCCTTTGTCTGTAGGGTACGAGCAAAACTGGAGAATGGTAGGAAGAAAGAGTCACCACTTCTACTTATTTTTATGGAAATTTCCACAAATCACTTTTAGCAGTGACTTTTAGCAATCCACGGAATGGGGCTCTGTGATGGTCTTGCGAGCAGTTCAATATTGCCTACTGTCCGCGCTGCTCGTTTAGGAAACCGAATAAAGGCGATTTTGACTACTTTATCATGCAAAAATTTTTAAAAATCAAATGAAACTCAGCGACGTCTTACTGAAATAGCCTTACATTGAAAATAGTATTTTGTCTGTATTATATATGAATGTATAAACGTATGACCATATAAAATATCCCAAAATTATTTTTAAAAGTTTTGCTTGACAAAGTAATCAAAATTGGGTTTATCCAGTTTCCGGAGAGAGCCGCGCGGACAGTAAGCGTGACATATTTTATTTTATTTTATTTCATTTTTTTTATAGTTTAGTTTAAACATATTTTATTTCTCAAAATACAGAAATGGGAATTGGGCAAAAGTTTCCAAACATTACATGTGCCCTTTCCAACAATAATTTCACATATTGGTATATTATTCATGCTAATGCCGTCATGATTTTTCAAAAATAATTCTCATTCAAAATGAGGGATTGATAGGAAAATATCAACGAACGCATATTTCTACTGTCTTCTCTATTTTGTCGGCAATTTTTGCGATTAAAATCTATATAGGGGGATAGATCTCAAAGTATCATAACTAACGGTGTGTGATACATCTATATGTCTTTTGTACGACCAATACTATGCTAACAGTGTAAGAAAATAGTTTTAGATAGGGAATTTTCTATGCCGATGGTTATGAGACTTCGAGATCTATCCCCCTATATCAATTTCATTCGGAAAATATTCCAAAAAAGTAGAGAAAACTTCAATTTTCCGATTTCTGAAGTGAGCTGCGCGGACAGTAGACATTAGATTTACACATTTTGCGCGCGTTTTCTGAGCAGTTTGACTTATTCACAAAAATAAAGAGGAAACAGCAGGTTTAGATCCTAATTAATCTTTTACACTAACTCATATGTTATTGCAATGCTTTTAAGTGTGCAACATAGGTAGGAATTGTAAAAATATACGTTATCTTGTAATATGTAGCTTACCTCCCGTCCGTCCCAAAACTCCGTCCTCTTGGTTACGTTACCGCAATGATATTATGACGTCACTAATACCTATGCATTGTGACTCAACAAGGAAGGTATCGCTTCCGCCAAATAAATAAGCACAACAACGATTCTGAATAAAAACACAAACACTCAAATACACAAACTTTCGGCATCCCTGACCTTCATACAATTTACAAAACGACAATGTACATGACAAATGTGCATCAGTCAACGAACATGGTCGCCAGTGGATACATGTATGATTGGCTGACGCATTTACTTCTAAGCTAAAAAAAATTTAAACTCACCAACATGTAGAATTTAACATTTTATTCGTCTTGGTCGTAACAAATAAATCAACAAATTGCCAACAAATAATTAAGGTCAAATATATTTAAACGAAAACCAAGGTTTTTAAAGAATCAAATATGATAAAACTCAAATCAAAACTCGTCTTTTGCATGACTAATATCTGCTGTTCGAGTGTAAAAGTCTTCATTCTTTTCTTGGCTATTCAGATCAGAAGGTATCAGGAACGAAAATTCAGTGTCAGAGATGTAGTTTTGATCGCCTTTATAATGGGTCGGATAAGCTACCAGCGGTTCTATCGACATGGCTCGTAGATTTCTTGGCGAGAAGTTAATATTCCAAGAATCTCTGAAAAATATTTAATTATAAGCTACAAGTACATTCGTAAAAATATCATGCTTTACGTCTTCGTGTTTTTCATTCGTATATGTGTAACTCCCGACAAATAATATTCGCTTTGTATAACTCTATATATACATGTCAGGTACATGTAATCCCCAAATATGAATGTTCTCTAAAAGCATTTTATTACAAACCATGCTTATCAGAGCAATTTAAATCCAGTATATTTCTATAGATATGGAATTCTACAAACTTTGGATGATGGTCAATCATGACAGGAATATACTCGTCCACGGGAATCATCTTACGAAGTGGTTTCTGATCTATCAACTTCCGGGCGCCTCGATTTGAAAGTACATATGCTAGCTGCCAGTAGGAGTAGGACGGCCATAAAAGGGATGTGGTTCCGGGAACTCTCTCTTCTTTGTCATTTGTCATCTGCTTTCTACCGAGATATCTGTAAATGCATAAATTATTGAAGAATCTAGACTTATCTTCTTTCTAAAATGGTGTATTTATAACTGTGACCAAAAGAAAAAAATCTCATCTCCGGAAGTAAAGCAGAGATGAACTCTTAGGGTGAATGAATGCATTTGTTGGCTCCAGCCGAAAGAGCACATGAATGTTTTGTATATATCCCTCCTCCTTGTAAGATGACGACACACACGACAGAAAAACAGGCCGGTTGCCATTTGAAAGTATCTCGTTGGTCTCGTTGGTTTATGTAAAGTGATTTGATTACGTCTTCCTTGTCCCCTTAGTGATTCGCGGGCTATTACTAGTCCACTCTGTATTTTCGCATCGAGTGTTTGGCTTTGGCTGCTACAACGGAGTCCTGTTGGAGATTTCCTGCAGAAAGATGGAGGGACAGAAAGGAAGAGAGGGATAGAGAAAGAAAAAAAAGATCGATTGGAAGATTGATTTAAATTGGATCAAAAAATCTAATAAGAAACATCGATATTTATTTGGTTGTTTAATATCCAACTATGCCAAAAAGAATTCAAACTAATCTACTTTTAATAGAAATAGCGCGAAATTTCAAGCTAATTGTTGTGAGCCAAATGTACATGTTTAATCATTCAACTAACATTAAAGGGGGAGAGACATGGTCCTTACATGAGATCCCAGTCTGGTACCTCTTTCTCCGCCTCCTCCATCATCTGTAACGTTCTCCTCCTGAAGGAAGGATCTAACCGGGCGTCGTCCTCAAATATAATCACTCTTCGGTGATTATTGTCCATTATCTGTGGAGTATACTGAATTTGTGAGGTAGAAACTAGAGAAGTTAAAATAACAATGAATTATTTAATCCTGCAAATAAAAAACTATTAACAAATGAGAAATACGCAAAAATCCCCCCACCTCAAAAAGAACAAATTAAGATATAACGAAGTTTTATAAAAACTTCCTTTTAATTGAACAATTTCTTACCTAAAATTTCAGATGTATATATCAATCTCTATTTCAAAACATAGTGTAATCAAAGATTACGAAGCTCACCTCGCGGCAGCAAAGTTCAATTTAAACATATCTCTAAGTACATGTATATTAAGAAAATCACTCAAGTGGAAAAAAGTAGGTCAAGGTCATTTTATGAAAGTTTGATCAAAGATACATCCAATATGCAAGTTTGGTCAACGTTTTGATCAAAGATACATCCAATATGCAAGTTTGGTACATGTAGCACTTAAACTTTGCTCAATATTGGCCTTTAAAGGCAAAATCACTCAAGCAGAAAAAGTAGGTCAAGGTCATTTTATGAAAATTTGATCAAAGATACAACTAATATGCAAGTTTGGTACATGTAGCACTTAAACTTTGCTCAATATTAGCCTTTAAAGGCAAAATCACTCAAGTGGAAAAAGTAGGTCAAGGTCATTTTATGAAAGTTTGATCAAAGATACATCCAATATGCAAGTTTGGTACATGTAGCACTTAAACTTTGCTCAATATTAGCCTTTAAAGGCAAAATCACTCAAGTGGAAAAAGTAGGTCAAGGTCATTTTATGACAGTTTGATCAAAGATACATCCAATATGCAAGTTTGGTACATGTAGCACTTATACTTTGCTCAATATTGGCCTTTAAAGGCAAAATCACTCAAGTGGAAAAAGTAGGTCAAGGTCATTTTATGAAAGTTTGATCAAAGATACATCAAATATGCAAGTTTGGTACATGTAACACTTATACTTTGCTCAATATTGGTCTTTAAAGGCAAAATCACTCAAGTGGAAAAAGTAGGTCAAGTTCATTTTATGAAAGTTTGATCAAAGATACATCCAATAATGACCAATGTGCAAGTTTGGTACATGTAGCACTTATACTTTGCTCAATATTGGCCTTATAAGGCAAAATCACTCAAGCTGAAAAAGTAGGTCAGATGCTGCATCCGATGCATGGGTTCACCTCAGCATCCCAAGATAAATCACTTGTGCAAGTTTGGTTACTGTAGCATCAGTACTTTGTCAGATACTGAACTACCCCAAAAACTTTAACCAGACATTGACAAAGTCATTCAACCGGAAAATGTAGGTCAGATGCTGCATCCAATGCATGGGTTCACCTCAGCATCCCAAGATAAATCACTTGTGCAAGTTTGGTTACTGTAGCATCAGTACTTTGTCAGATACTGAGTTACCCCAAAAACTTTAACCAGACATTGACAAAGTCATTCAACCGGAAAATGTAGGTCAGATGCTGCATCCGATGCATGGGTTCACCTCAGCATCCCAAGATGAATCACTGGTGCAAGTTTGGTTACTGTAGCATCAGTACTTTGTCAGATACTGAGTTACCCCAAAAACTTTAACCGGACGCGGACGCGGACGGGGACGCGGACGGGGACGCGGACGGGGACGCGGACGCCGGGGTTATAGCATAAGCTCATCTCAACTTCGTCGAGGTGAGCTAAAAATCCGGAATTTATCAAAACTTAAACGCTCATTTTTCTGTTTTTGCGGGTTTTTTTTCAAAATCACAATCTAGACCCCATCCTTTACGGGCTGGACCCTTGGGAAAATCTAGACCAGCCCATGTCTATCGTCATTTGGATAGTCTGAATTTCAATAGAAAATTAAAGTTTTCCATGGATTTTTTTTTTTTTTTTTTTTTTTCGGATTCGAATTGGAAGTTTCTTATTCGAATGATATATGTATATCAGAAATCTGTAATATATCATACATTCAGAAAGGCCTATATACATGTACATCCAAAGTATACCTCAACTTACATCTTTCCAGATGAAATAATGACTAAGAAAACAGCCAACTTCACCTAGGGTTAATTCTCTGTAAAAGAAATATATATATATATAAACAAGTGGTCCAAATGGGCCTACATCGCTTACTCGCTCGCTTACTCGCTCGCTCTGAAAGAACTAGTTCTATCGTTTCGGCCAACATATTTGGCCGGAACGATAAAGCTAGTGCTTTTACATGTAGCTTACGGTAACACCAAAAACTTGGTATACCCTCTACGGTTCTAAAAATGCCTACAGTGTTTCAGTTGGATAACTCCTAACGCTTCAGGCATTCAGATTTATTGACAGCCATCTTACGGTTTTGGTCAAAAAAGAAAATTTCGATAAAGGACCTTAAATACTTGCTTGGTCTTCTGTAAGGTTTAATGGAATATCGAGCAATAATTGAAAAATGTTAAAGCGGTCGTTGCGGAGAAGTCGAAAATGCATGAGAAAATCAGAGCCATTGGTGGCCGTCTTGTATGACAGGTCGCGTCGAAAAGAATGCTTCATTTAATAGTGAAGGTTACGGAAGATAAATTGAACTGAGAAGTTTACAGACGACGGACGGGCAAGAGACAAACAAAGGACGACAGGCTGTGAGTCTATGACAGTAATATACATGTACATGTACATGTACTTTCAGCCATTGTCCAAAGCGTTCTTGAATATCATTGAACGACTTAATGTTGCATAAATATCTAATAGGATAAGGGAAGTATCAGGCTGCAAAGATTAGGAAAATATTAAGCTGCTGAACTTATTTTTACAGATCTACAAACTGGTTTAAGTTCAAGACACAGATCATGTACGCTATGATATAAGTGAACTGATGGTGACAAGATGCTTCCTCACCTTCCCCAATGAGGATCGACGTAACCAGGCAACATGCGTACTCCCAAATTCTTCAGATACGTCGTGTTCAGCGTTCTAGACGTATAAAAATACCATTTTATGCTTAAAACATATTAATGTATTGGGTTCGTATATAGATTTTTTAAGCTTTGATATAAGTTTTAATTATATATGAAGCTATTTATCTCATTTTGAAAGTAGTTTACATTGATACCTATGAAAGTTTCTCAAGTCCGACAACCGTGTAATGTATTCATATGAATATCCATTTCCGTAATCATGGTAACGAAGAACTTACTGTCCATCGACGGCCTCCGTAACTTTAGCCTTTACACCATGATTTTTCAGCATGTTTAACATTCTGGTCCGTCTCTCTGGTCGTCTTTTTAAATTGATTATGTATATCTGTTATAATTAAGAAACATCATAATACATTCATATAAGAATTGACTGTTCAATTTTGACAGTTTATTGGAGTATGAAGTTTGGTTTGTCGCATCACAAATTGTGTAAAACCGCGTAGCGTAGCGAAGCGGTTTTACGCAAAATTTGTGATGCGACAAACCAAACTTCATACTCCAATAAACTGTCAAAATTGAATAGTCAATTCTTATAATTTCCAAACCCAAATTTATCCCAAATTTCACAAATATACCCAAGATATTAGTAATTTAATACATTGCGTATGAAAATATCAACTCTGTAGGGCCCGTAGGCGAACTAGTTCCCAGACGAAATAGATATAATGTATACGTTGCTAGTTAAAGGCAGCAAATGTGTCAAAAATATTCGTTCCCCATCTGGAGCCCCATTTTACCATCCGATGATATGACGTAACATTTTGATGACGCGTTCTGCAGTTCAAGTTCAAGGTCGCCGACATGGCAGTTATGTGTTTGGATTGTACACGCAGGAGCTGGGAGTTTATACAGACAGATTCTCTGTACTTATAGATCTAATACTTGCAGAAAACGGCATGATTATGATCTATTGGTATCAGAATACCTTCCTAGGATTTAGTTATTTCATAAGTGACAAGTTAATTGTGAAACTTCATGACGATACTGTATCCTGATCGAGGCCGAGGTAGGTCGCCGTCTTTTGATCTCTTAATTTTCTATTCGCTGTCAATATTTTCTCCTAAATTCTTCGTCTCGCCGAAAATATATCTTTAGAAAAGTTTCTAGTTTCAATACTTCATAGGTTCAGAACGATTGTACCTCATAGAAATCATTTGAAACAGTGATCTTCGGTCCTTTTGAAGTTCTCAATCAAAACTTTTGCACGTTGTCGTTGACAGTCGTCAGTCACTGGAAAATTTCAAACGCAGGTACTTACTACTGTTACGACGGGAATGTAATTTTGAAGAAAATAGCTGAAGTTTCTTTTTTTTTTCTCGTCATTTACTGATTTTTTTGTCTTTCATGAAATTTTAAGGACAGGAAATGGTCTAAAAACTTCAAAAACAGGAGCATAGCAACCGAACAACGCTGTAAAAACCACGTATACCGGTCGATCATCGAAATTGTCATAAAATTTTCATTAATTCTGATATCGTATTTATATCTAAGGGCTACTGTTAATAACAATATTTTTTCTTTGCATAATTATCATTCGAAAGCCGATCTTAGCAACATACTAAATGATTTTGATGGAAGTAGTTCCGGCTCTTCCGGTATTTTGTCGTGTTCATTGGGGTATGAAGTGTATTTCGCCATTTTTCTGACGATCATATTAACCAATCAAAATGCATAGATTGGTGTAAACAAATTTATTTGGAAATTATAATACTGTAATATTTGTAACACGGTGGAAACTTACTCCAAATTACCGTATATGCATTACGACTACCCCAAAACACTGTGTTAATAGTAAATATATTCAATGTGGTTATCCGGATCACAAGCGTGTTATCCTCTCAATCACCAATCAGGAACTCCAAAGCGTAAGCAAATTCACCAAATCTGGAAATATCACTGTACATGTACTCATTACGCATGATGATTACTGTAACCGATATCTCGTTTGATTTGAGGAATAAAGTATCTGTATTTGTATTCTCATGGGTCACCTTGTACGCCTTACAAGGTAGGGCAATGAGGTATATAAACTTCAAAAGCGGGTAGTTTTGACGTTGAACAAGATGACTAAAAAAATCATTTTGTGAAATGTAATTAATTGAATTTTCACATCATTCACATGACCTGTTCGCTGTTCTACATTTTAAGGGAGACTAACCTGATCAAATCCCATCATATCCAGTGTAGGTTCAGATTCCTCCTCTAGATGTACAGATCTGTATAACGCACGATTGTTCACTGAAAGATACGTACATTGTATCTAATCTCAGTTTCTTGGCACTTTAATACAATATATCAATGCCCAGATTCACAAAATTTTTTACGAAAAATCGTAACCCTCTTCAATAAATAAAAGGTTCAATATTCCATTTAGATTGTACAAGTATTATGATTTTAATATCATTTCTACATATTCAGATTCAAAACATTATGATTTTTAGTTTATAAGAACTGAATTATCAAAAGTTACGAAAAATCTTGAAAATTTTCTTAAGATTTTTTTTTTTGTGATACGGGCTGCAGACTCGCATCTCTTTATCCTACATATTACTTTGTTTTTATAAGACTAGCCATGCTAGCTGTCTTTCTTTCTTCCCTATTTTATCATTTTTTTATATTTGTCCTTAAGTTGCGTTTTATCTCAATAAGATGCAAGTCGGAATAAAACCCGCCGTTTCTCTGCGCGTAGAAATGTTACCATATACTGTACTAATATATTATAATGCATGCAGAATTGATGGTAATTTTTTCTTAATGAAGAAAGTTTTTGAAACATTAGCTATCACGTTGTGGCATATTACAAATTCGAAAGTTCAAATAATATTGTTATTGTACGAATGTCCTCACCCATAGCGTCACTTCTGATGGTTATGAATCGATCTTCCTCATCGTGTAATGTTCCATCATCTTCAAGCGGGTTCATTACGATTCCAAAGTACTCCGTGTTCAATATATACATCTTCTTTCCTATGAATACATATATGAAGTATTTTTTAATTCATGATGATATTTGTAAATCACCTTGCTAAATGACCTTTTATTACATTTCTTGTACAGATACAGAAAATTCATTTTTCATTATATGAAGTTGACTTTTGAACGACACTGAATTTTTATTTTGTATACTCTATACATAGTTCATTTCTTAAGAAAATATCGACGTTCCCATCGAAAAACGATACTAGATTAAGACAGGTGTCCACGGACTTTCTGAACAGCCCTCATAGTGTATCGTCGCTATTTGACTGCACTTTCTAGATAATATATGTACAAATGTACTATGTAGCCTTCAATCGTCTTGTTTTCTGTGTTTCTACATGCATTTATAGTCTTACATGTCTCAAGCTTGCAGAACAATACTCTTTAAAACCCATGAATATCCCCAGTGCATTCAAGTAGATGTGTTTTATTGTGCTTCTTTGACATAATCATACTTTGGATTCCCTGCTCCGGCCTCAAGCAACACTGAAGCCGCATTGTATTTGTAGGATACATGTATATCATTTAGCGCGCTTAAATGTTTCTAAATTACTTCATTTACGGAAGCTGAACGTTTGAACAATTATACATTGTACCTGCATTCTTGACATTTTGAGCAAATATGATGATATCATCGGTTGGTCCATTGAATGATTTAGGTCTATGCGAGTAGGAAAACCGTTTGGTGACAGGCTTTCTTAGGTCTATCAGCACAGCTGTGTGGACCATGGCACATTTGAAAACTCCTTTTTTCTCTCTGTCCAAGATTTGAAAATAGTCGACAGATCGTTTATAAAATCCCTGAAAATAGAGATAAAATGTAAGTATTAGATACGTGTACATGTACATAATTTGTCTATGTTTGTTGTAATTGAAAGTTCGTAAGCATATAAATATCATTTTCTAGATTTTTTTTTTCTTTTTTGTTTTCAGTTCTTTTGTTTTGTTTTATTTTTCTTTAAACTCTTCGTCTCTTAAAGACTTTTAAAAAAAATCATAAAAAGATTATCCTCATGCAGATAAGTACTTGAAAATCCCATAAATAAATATCATTATTAATTTTTATCGTTTTGAATTACCATGTCCGTCATTGCTCCCCAGAAATTTGAGTAGGCATCACCCTCACTGGATTTCAACATTGGTCCTACTACAGTCCTAGAAGTAAATGTCTGCTCTTAATGCTGTATCACTATACATGTTACAAGGAATATGCAAAGAAAAATTACTCCATCACTGAAAAACATTTTATGGTTATTTTCATAAATGATTTAAAGTTACCAATGTTGTCTTTTTTGATTAAGCAAGAACTTGTTATTGTATGGCGCACTGGATATTTGACAATTTGCGTTCATAATTCGAAGAAAAGCCACCACATCTCCCACCCCACCCCACCCCACCCCACAAAAAAAAAGAAATAACCAATGTAATGTTAAGAGGGTTGTAATACAGGTAGTAGGTGAAATCATACCTTTTGGAACTTATTAGCGCTTTCAGGGTATTCCTGTTTTCCAGAATAACGTCGGCATCTAACATCTACATGTAGAATTTCAGTAATTGAGATAAATATAATGAAAAGCAGCATGCTCTAAAACAAGAGGCTTAATTACAACTATAATTATGGACTTTTTTTTCGGAAAACGTCAATATTTATTCAACTCCAAATAGGCCTATATCACATGACATAAGCTCTACTGAGCTTTTAGACTGACATATACAGTGTAAAAAAGTAAGTCTTAGAATGGTTGGCAATGTGTTTTCTTTATAAAATTTAGAACAAAAAATGCTGAAAGTAATTTTTAGCTCGCCGGGACGAATGTCCGGAGAGCTATTGTCATACCCCCGGTGTCGGCGTTGGCGTTGGCGTTGGCGTGCGCGTGCACAAAAACTTTAACCTTGCTTATAACTTTTAAACCAATACAGATTGGCCTTTCATATTTCACATGTGCATTCCTTGTGACAAGACCTTTCCATGGATACCAAAATTTTGACCTTGTGACCTTGACCTTTGAAATTGACCTACTTTTGAAAAACTTTAACCTTGGCCATATTTTTTGAATGGTAAGTGATAGGGCTTTGATATTTCACATGTGCATTTCTTGTGACAAGACCTTTCCATGGATACCAAAATTTTTGACCTTGTGACCTTGACCTTGGAGATTGACCTACTTTTGAAAAACTTTAACCTTGGCCATATTTTTTGAATGGTAAGTGATAGGGCTTTGATATTTCACATGTGTATTCCTTGTGACAAGACGTTTCCATGGATACCAAAATTTTTGACCTTGTGACCTTGACCTTTGAGATGATTGACCTACTTTTGAAAAACTTTAACCTTGGCCATATTTTTTGAATGGTAAGTGATAGGGCTTTGATATTTCACATGTGTATTCCTTGTGACAAGACGTTTCCATGGATACAAAAATTTTTGACCTTGTGACCTTGACCTTGGAGATGATTGACCTACTTTTGAAAAACTTTAACCTTGGCCATATTTTTTGAATGGTAAGTGATAGGGCTTTGATATTTCACATGTGTATTCCTTGTGACAAGACGTTTCCATGGATACCAAAATTTTTGACCTTGTGACCTTGACCTTGCAGATGATTGACCTACTTTTGAAAAACTTTAACCTTGGCCATATTTTTTGAATGGTAAGTGATAGGGCTTTGATATTTCACATGTGTATTCCTTGTGACAAGACGTTTCCATGGATACCAAAATTTTTGACCTTGTGACCTTGACCTTGGAGATGATTGACCTACTTTTGAAAAACTTTAACCTTGGCCATATTTTTTGAATGGTAAGTGATAGGGCTTTGATATTTCACATGTGTATTCCTTGTGACAAGACGTTTCCATGGATACCAAAATTTTTGACCTTGTGACCTTGACCTTGGAGATGATTGACCTACTTTTGAAAAACTTTAACCTTGGCCATATTTTTTGAATGGTAAGTGATAGGGCTTTGATATTTCACATGTGTATTCCTTGTGACAAGACGTTTCCATGGATACCAAAATTTTTGACCTTGTGACCTTGACCTTGGAGATGATTGACCTACTTTTGAAAAACTTTAACCTTGGCCATATTTTTTGAATGGTAAGTGATAGGGCTTTGATATTTCACATGTGTATTCCTTGTGACAAGACGTTTCCATGGATACCAAAATTTTTGACCTTGTGACATTGACCTTGCAGATGATTGACCTACTTTTGAAAAACTTTAACCTTGGCCATATTTTTTGAATGGTAAGTGATAGGGCTTTGATATTTCACATGTGTATTCCTTGTGACAAGACGTTTCCATGGATACCAAAATTTTTGACCTTGTGACCTTGACCTTGGAGATGATTGACCTACTTTTGAAAAACTTTAACCTTGGCCATATTTTTTGATTGGTAAGTGATAGGGCTTTGATATTTCACATGTGCATTCCTTGTGATAAGACATTTTTTATTGTTGTTGTTGCAATTTACATATGGTTGCCACCGGCGAGCTATGTTGTCATTCTGACAAGTCTGGTATATATATATAATGCATTCAATAGTCCATTTTCCAGGAAATATTTCTGACCGTTTTAAACCTTGATTTTGTATGCACGAACACCAGACATCATATCATTCGGCAACATTTTGACTTGTGACGTCACATTTGATCGCACTGACTAGCGTAGTCATGTTTTCTATTTTGACGTCGCAATGAAAATGTCTGTCTGCCTGGAATCTTATATAAGTCCCTGGTCAAATAACTGTAAAATCAGTTAATGTTTGCGTGTTTAGTTTACCTTCTTAGATTACAAGTACATTACATTAGGTACTAAAAGGCCTCTACCAGATTTGTTCATTTTGGCCCGATCCCTTGGATTCAGGCAGGATCAAATACTTCTACTTTGATATTTAGTCATTTACTCAATAGTATCTTATTTATAAAGAGTGATAATGAAGTGAATGAATCCATCTTACAAAAATGTAATCCATTCCAGCTCTCCGTGCAGTTTCTAAAGCCTCCTGTCTAAGGGCGATAACTCTGTCAAATCTTTGCTTTGTCCAGGCGCACGGACCAGTTGCTTCTTCATAATCTTTAAAACAAATAAAAATCAGTAAGAAATGATGGATGTTCCCCAAACTACAGCGAAGGTTATGCGATTTCTTGTCAACATACGCCTATAGAGTATTTTCTAAATTGCAAAACTCCAAGAACTACATTTTTTTTTGTAATTAGTGACAAGTTAGCAAGAGAGATCATGGAAAAGTTGTGGTGCTGATGTTAAAATCGTCGTGTTTAAAAAGGTCATGAAGTAAAGCTTTCGCATGTAGAAGCAAACTGTCACGTAGATGATCAATTGTTTTGGAATCTTTTTACTGCTTGTGAAATCCTTTCAAAAGATATTTACCTGTAAGGGAATCGTCAGTCAGTAGATCAATGTCATTGTACCGCTCTCTGACAGCTGACACCCATTGTTTGAGGATAGCAGAGGAACTGTCCTCATTATGATCACTTCTTATCCTGCAAAAAGTCGGTTTTATATATCATGAAAATTAATACTAAAAATTATAGGTAAACAAAGAAATAGAAAAAGAAGCGAGACTTGCAGATAATTTTTTTTCTATCAAACAATGATTCTTTCTCGAGTTTACAAGCGCACATGTACCTCTATAATGTACTACATTTACTAGTACATGTATATTATTATATCCGCATTTTTCCTTCGTTGTTTTTGATAAACATTTTTGTGTCAAATGCGAACTAAATCGTGCAGTTCGTAGTTCTTTTACATCACGAGCAACATGTCGTGAAGATTGCAAGAAACGGGAAAGGGGGGTTGCCTTGGGTAGTATTATAATGGACGTACAGGCAGACAGACAGACAAGCCATAATTCTATTCAAACAGGAAACATT
This sequence comes from Pinctada imbricata, assembly GCA_033119305.1. Taxonomy (NCBI): domain Eukaryota; kingdom Metazoa; phylum Mollusca; class Bivalvia; order Pterioida; family Pteriidae; genus Pinctada; species Pinctada imbricata. The sequence continues at coordinate 23,405,191 of VSWD01000011.1, read as the reverse complement.
ATATACATGACTAACGTGACTTACCACAAAGTGATCCTACTCTTGGGATAATTCAGTCTCTCTAGATGCCCTAGGAACCATGGAAGTATGAACGCCTTGTTTCTTACCAAAATAGCGATCATTACAAATGGGTTTTGTTGAGAATCAGTACTTTGGGTTATATTTTGGAACATACTTCCCAAGAAGATTAGAGTCCCGAGTAAAACAAACTTCATGGTTGTATGGCTATTTTCCGTCCTGTCACGCTCTATGAACATGATGTAAATACAATTGAAGAGTTACGGTCACATGGCTACATGTACCTCACATGCCTTTGTAATGCTTTCTTTCTTATAAAATATATTCATTACATTAAAATCTTATGTCAGGAATAAGTGATTTCAAGCGGACGTGCATATTAATTTTCGAACACTCTTTTTAAGGAGAAATATGCATTCCCATTGGTGGATTATTTTTTTTTTTCTTCAAAGGGAAAGCTATATCAACTAGACTATTTTTAAACTATTTGAGAAAACTCAGCTTGAACCATTTTTATAAAAGAATTACTTTAAATCACGTTGCTAAATGTTCGATTATAGAGAGTCATATCGAAAGCAACTATCGAGCGATAATCGGTTATTAGCGATAATTTCAGAATCCCACGAACGAGTACATTCCTATTTCCTGTTAAGTTCATGCAAGGACCAAGGATCGACGTTATATTATACAATTATATCAAGAGGAGGCCAAAGACAGACTATTTTACACACTTCATATATGTGGGATTTGACAATTAATTTGATAGAGAACATTTCTAACTGCATTTATGATATTTTAACAGATTACATATATGAGAGTTAAAGAAAATTACATACAGGCTTATCAACGATTTAGATCACTAATTCAATTTTGGTGTAGCCCTGACCACTTGATTCATTAGGTAGTTGCTGCCGACCATTTAAAAATTAGAGCCAAGATGCCTACAAAAATCATTTCTATGGGCAAATGAAGAACAAAATGACCATAAATGCAAATGCTTAGTACCGAAGTATATGCCGAGACAGATGCTTATCAAATTTAACACCAGAGACAGATGCTGACTAAAGTTATCACCAGAGACAGACAAATGCTTACCAACATTATTACTAGAGACACATGCTGACCAAAGTTATCACTAGAGATACACGCTGACCAAAGTTATTACTGAAGACAGACGCTGACCAACATTATCACTAGAGACACACACCGACCAAACTTGTCTTTAGAGATAGATGCTGAACAACATTATCACTAGAGACAGATGCTGACCAAAGTTATCACTTGAGACAAATGCTGACCAACATTATCACTAGAGACAGATGCTGACCAAATTTATCACTTGAGACAAATGCTGACCAACATTATCACTAGAGACAGATGCTGACCAAATTAATCACTAGAGACACACGCTGACCAAAGTTATCACTAGAGACACACGCTGACAAAAGTTATCACTAGAAACAGAGGTGACCAAACCTATTACTAGAAATAGATTACGTCCAAAGTTATCCTTAGAGACCGATTCTGACAAACGTAATCACTATCTAGAGACAAATGATGACAAAAATTATTCTCCGGAACGAATGATGACCAAAGTTATCATCAGTGACAAAAGATGAAAGTTATCATTAGAGAAAAAAGCTTATCACTAGAGATAGAGTTATCCTTAGAGGCAAATAATGACCAAAATTGTCTTTAGAGACAAATTATGTCAAAAGTTAACACTAAAGGTAGATTATGGCCAAACTTATCACTAGAAACAGATGATTACCAAAGTTATCACTGGAGACAAATGGTAACCAAAGTTATCACTAGAGATAAATGATGACCGAAGCTATCACTACAGACAAAAGATGACCAAAGTTATTCCTAGAGATAAATGATAACCGAAGTTATCACTAGCGAAAGATATCACTACAGAAGGATGATGACCAAAGTTATCACCAGAGACAGATGATGAGAAAAGTTATCACTGGAGACAAATGTTGAACTTAATTATCACTGCCGACAGATGATGACCAAAGTAATCATTAGAGAAAGATGCCGACAAAATTATGATGACAAAAGTTATCGCTACAGACAGATGATGACTAAAGTTATCACTAGAGACAACTGATGACTAAAGTTATCAATAAATGCAGATGATCACCAAAGTAACAACTATAGACAGATGATCACTAAAGTTATCACTAAAGACAGATGACTAAAGTTTTTATTAGAAGAAGATGCCAACAATATTATCTTTAGAGACAGATGATGATCAAAGTTATCAATAGAGACAGATGATGACAAAAGTTATGACTTGAGACAGATGATGACAAAAGTTATGACTTGAGACAGATGATGACAAAAGTTATTATTATATACAATTGATGACCAAAGTCGTTCTTGTAGGCAGATGATTACCAAAGTCATCTCTACAGAATGATACTAACCAAAGTTATCACTAGAGTCAAATGCTGAATAAAGTTATCACTAGAGACAAATGCTGACCAAAATTATCCTTAGAGACAGATACTTACCAAAGTTATCATTAGAGACAGATGCTGACTTAACTTTTGACTAGAGACAGATGCTGACCAAAATCATCCATAGAGACAAATTATGACAAAAATCATCACTAGAGACAGATGTAGACCAAAGTTTTCCTAAGAGACAAATTATGAGTAAAGTTTTCACTAGAGACAGATGGTGACCAACTTTATTCTAAAAGACAGATGAAGACTAAAGTTATCCTTAGAGACAAATGATGATCAAAGTTATTCTTATAGACAGATGATGACCAAAATTATCACTAGAGACATGTCATGACCAAAAATATCACTAGAAACACGTGATAACCATCGTTCTCACAAGAGACAAATAGAGACAAAATTAATCCTTTGAGATAGATTACGACCAAGTTATCAGTAGAGACAAATGGTGACCAAAGTTATCCCTAAAGTACTTAAGAAACAATTGGTGACTGAAGCTATCACTAGAGACATATGGTAACCAAAGTTATCACTAGAGACATATGGTAACCAAAGTAATCCTTAGAGACATATGATGACAAATGTTATCTCTAGAGATAAATGGTGACTGAATCTATTAGTAAAGACAGCTGGTGAGTAAATTTGTCACCAGAGACAAATGATGACCAAATTTATCACTAGAGACAAATGATGACCAGAGTTATCCTTAGCGACAGACGACGGCAAATATTATCACTAGAGACAAATGGTGACTAAAGTTATCACTAGAGACAAATTGTGACCAAATTCATCCTTAGAGGCAAATAGTAACCAAATGTTATCACTAGAGACAAATAATGACCAACGTTATTCTTAGAGACAACTTTTACCAGAGAGAGATGCTGACCTATGTAATGAAAAAAATTTGTGTAATAAATTGGTCACTTTAACGCAAAGCAAATTTATTGCACAACAAATCTATTAATTTCACAATAAAGGCAACACAAGCATAGCATCCCCTGGCAACTGCATATTCTATGCTATCAGCAAAACGATTTCAAAATCTAGTGAGTGCTATGTCGATCCCCTGTCAGTCACAGTGATATTAAGCTCAAGTCCACTGTGGCCTTGACCTTTTACCTTGAAAACCAATAGGGTTCAACCTCTTTCCAGGTGGAACATTCATGCAAGGTTTGGTAATCCTATGATGATTGTTAGGTTTACTATGCTGTTCACAAGGATTTTAAGCCAACGTCCACTGTGATCTTGACCTTTGACCTTGAAAATCAATAGGCTTCATTCTCTCCTTATGGGTAACATTTGTGGAAGGTTCGATGTTTCTATTATGATTACTTTGTCTTCTATTCTGTTCACAAGAATCCAGACAAACACACACACACACACAAACACACCCTAACACACAGAAATGATGTTATATTACTAAACTCTCCATGTGAATGAAGTAAGTCTTTGTCACTTCTTATTTCTTTGTATGTTTAAGTTTCAAATTTAAAAAGACTTAGCAGCAGACAATAAAATAGAAAACTTCACCACAATAATCTGCAATCTCTCATTTATTCATATCAAGCATGCAAAAAGTCTCATACAAAATTATGATTATTTTTCTTTTTATAACAGCATGATAAAAAGAAGGCAAAAATACTGAAGTACAAAAAAGCAATGAACATTTTTGGCACCATGTGTAAAATATTTCAACAGCTTAAAATTTAAAAGTAATTCATATGATGGTGGGAAATGAATGTGACAATTCCTTGGATATAAAACTATGATTTTGTGTACAAAATTTTAAGCAACACGCCCTTAAAAATACACATAAAACTAAATCACATATTCTTATAAGCAATTAATCATATACACTTTGTCTTCAACATTTTATACATATAAATCAGTCTTCGTTTCAAATATAATATTCCTTCCATGATTATTTGACGTAAATAATGCTTATAACACGAGTGCTCCAGATAAACATGATAAAGGACTATGTAGGATAAATCTTTGATTGCTGAGCGATACAAGTCCCCTACTGGCATAAATTTATGTCCTGCAGCTTCAATTAAATATAAATTTAAACTTGACCTGTGCATGCACCAAAAGATGAATGCCCACACAAAGATCAGTTCATTATCTGCAGAAACAAAAAAGGTTTGAAAAACTGAAATTTCATAAAAGTTGCCAAGTCAAGGGGTCCTAAAATTAAAAAAAAAAAAAAGTACTTCGTAAATCAAAAACCCAACTTAAACTTGATCTGTATTACACTAAGATGTATTCACATACCAAAAATTAGTTTGTTATGTGCGATAACAGCCAAGAAAAGTCCAGAAAACTGAAAATTTCATGAAATTTGCTAAGTCCAAGGGCCATAGCTCTTGTAAAATTAGGTCAATCAAGAACAAACTCAATTTGATCTGTATCACACAAAGATGTATTCATATACTTGTACCAAAATCAGTTTGATATCTGCAATAGAACCAAGGAAAAGTCCGGAAAACTTAGAATTTCATGAAATTTGCTAAGTCCAAGGGCCATAACTCTTGTAAAATTAGGTCAATCCAAAGCAAACTCAAACTTGATCTGTATCCAACTCAGATGAATTCATTTACCAAAAGTCAGTTTGATATCTGCAATAGAACCGAAGAAAAGTCTGGAAAAAAATCTGGAGAATTTCATGAAATTTGCTAGGTGGAAGGGCCATAACTCTTGTAAAAATGGGTCAATCGAATCCAACCTCACACTTGATCTGTATCACATTAAGATATATCCAAATACCAAATATGAGTTCATTATATGCAACAACAGCGAAAAAAAAGTCCAGAAAGCTAAAGTGTGACAGACAGACGAATGGACGGACAGACAGACAGACAAATGGGATGGAATCTGTAAGTCCCCTACGGTAAGCTGGTAGGGGACTAATAAAGCCTATTTCAGGCCCCTTAAAATACCTATACATTTCTTTCTGGAAAACACTGAGAAAAGCAAAGCTTTTGTGCAATAAATTTCTTTTAAAAAGTGTTTATCATGTAAAACAATAAAGCAACATATTTAAAACATTCAATTCAAATTTTGTATCAAAATTTACATACTGCAAGTTAAAAGGTAAATACATCTAAGTTACACAACTTTGAATGAGAATACACATATTCAACTTCAACCTTCTGTATATACAATTCTAGTATTAAAGAATTACTAAATGACTAGAGTAATAAATTCAAGCCCTTTGAGTCGTGAAAATAATAGAATATTGCTGGGTTAATAAATATGGAAGATGTAAGTTTTTTTGGCAGTATATAAAACAGTTATAATGTATCACAAATATGGATTAAAGCTATAAATATAAAACATAGCAGAAACATTTGGTTATCGTCCAATGGTGGGTATGGCACATATCGTGCAAAAATTTCATGTAAATAGCAATATAACGCTGAATTATAAAATCTATCAAATTTGATGAGTAAGACCGTACAATAACATACAACTTTAAGAATGTGCATCGTCTTCTCTGGGAGATTTTATACAACACAATTTTTGACAACTGCCCAAGTTTCAAAGCTATTGCAGAACTGCCTACTCCCTACTAAAAGAGTAATATTTTTCTCTGAAAATGAATGTGAAGTTTTGAATAGCAAAGTGTAATATGAACCATTTTTTGTAATTTTTAAGAAAAAAAAATTTCAGACTTTACCAGTGTAAAAATATTAATCATTAAAACGTTTGTCTACACAATATGGAAAGAATTTATTCAATGTTCAAGGAGTATTTTTGTCAAAATTAAACAAAAATTTGTCTTCCTGCAAAATACAAGGTTTAAAATTGTGTACCAAAAGCATAGAGTGCAGCTTATGGTCAAAATACATGTGTGTGTGAAATATGTGAAAATTGTAAAGGTAGGCAGGTATGCTATTGAATCCATAAGGACTTGAATCACCTCTTCAGCATCTGCTTAACAAGTGTACATACCATGAATTTACAGATTTTGAAGAGCGATTGAAGTCCTCGTGGCTGAATCTAGAAAATACTTTCGTCATGATCTTGCGTAAATTCAAAATAGTTTCACTGCATTCTCGAAACAGAATAGTACCCGTACAATTAAATAATGGCTAACTATGACAAACTTCATTCTAAGAGTTCTAATACATTTGAACAACACAAACTCTATAAATTCAATATGGTTTATATATGGCAAGGGGACATGAAAAATTCAAATCTTTTTCATATGAAAATAAATCAAGTAATCTAGAAGGATGTAAGTATTAAATCTACTTTTGTATATATTGAAATGTGGATAAATAAACATCGCATAAAGATATGCATGTACGTACATGTATGCAACTCTAAAGTCATAATGAAAATAATACAATGAACAACTGTGTACAGCAACACAATGGTACAGTAGAAGTTGGTACTGAATACTTAATTTGTAACCGTAACATTGATCATGTTCATATACATGTATGATTTTACTTGGCAAAAACTGCAATTTCTAAAACATAAGGTATCAAAGTAAGAAATAAAGAAATATAGAAACTATACATGTAATAATTAAAACAAGACTTTTTTCACACATAGAATTAGCTACATTAAGGCACAATGATGTAATTGTAATACACTGATGGCCCCAGTTGGTATCATACATTGTAGATACATGTATAAAACTTCACAGGTCAAAAGTTTTCTAATTGTTACTACAAGTGAATTACACGTGATTTAAGAAATGAATCTTATATTTTTCCTGTTGATGCAGATATCACCCGAAAAATTGGACAGAAAAAATACAAGATTCATTTCTTATCATTTAATTATCATCTATTTATGGAAAACAGACTGCTTTCTTGGATCTATCAACAATCAATCACTGCACTATATTTCGTAAGTCGGAGTGTTTCACAGTGATACGTCTGCCAAAACAAGTTATGGCAGCCGCCATGATTCAAACAGCGAACGATCGTCTCTCTATATCTTTGGAATAAGGACCAGTTTGAGCAAATTCTACGTGCACTGTTAATTTTTCAGTAAGTAGAAAAGAAATGGTACCCTTGATATGATAAGCAAACATCAACAAATTGTATTTTCAGCAACGAGTTCATTTGTGTTTGAGGGAACCCCTGGTTCTAAAAATAGTGCTATAAATAGACTTCCATGAAAAATTGTGTTGATCGATGTATCAACAAAATTTCTCAGCCAATCAGAATCTTCGTTTCTTGAAAATGACAATGGAAATTAAATGATATGTAACTCCCTTTCATGCCATTCAAAAATATAAGCAATACTGGCATTGTAATTCTTTAGAAATAAAATGCCATTCGTCAAGGGTAAAAAATCAAGACAATTTGGATTTATAAAATATGCCAAGTCCTGCAAATAACTAAATAATGCATAGTAACATCAAAAGGTAGATCAAACTCTAAAGTGAATGAAGGTAACATATTTTGAAGTAAAAATATCTTGTCACATGAAATATACATGTTAAATATGAACACCTTATATCCTACATTTTGGATTGTTAGTAGTTACGACTTTTATATTGAAAGCCGTAATTGGCTAACAAAACAACCTCTACTTTATAAAACTGTGGAATAAAAGAAAATTAACAGTGAACATATCTAATGAACAGATAGACAGGGTAAAATGAATATAATGAAAAAAATACAACAGATAGACAGGGTAAAAGGTATATAATGAAAAAAATACAACAGATCATGCAATGAATATTTACGTTTAAGTTCTAACACTTTGTAATGGTAGATCCTAGACCATGGCATTACTATAAAATACATATATTAATACTGAAGGGTTAAATTACTCACATCTAAAAGACATATACATGTACATGTACATGTAACGAATCTAAACTCTTTAAATTGTTGTAAAATTTCTAAATTGACATGTACTAACAGAAATACAGTTACCATGAAACAGATTCTTTTACAATACTACACATACTAATATTGCATTTTGTATTTCCATATAATTGGGAATGAAAGACAGTAGTTTTAAAGATCATACATCATAACTCATCTTTCTCCCTCGGACATTTTTTCCTCCATTTCTTGATCAGGGGGTATGATGTGAGAATCCTCGGTATCTGATATATAGTTTGGCTCTCCCGTGTAGTGGGTGGGATAAATATAGAATGGGTGCACAGAAAGCCCTCGTAAATTCCTAGGTTCAAAACTGAGTCGCCAAGAATTTCTGTAAATAATTAACATATTGATGAAAATAAGTAAAAGCATTACAAAGTCATGTGACACCGTTAGCTGTTCCTTGGAAAACCTTTTTTTATTATCAGAAACTACTAATTTTACAAAATTTGTTAAAAAACTGAAAATGTCATTTTAAAATAAGAAGCTATGAACTATGTCCATCAATCTCTTATGACTGCCAAAAACACATCCATGCAGTTAGATTTGAAAATATATTCTCAGTGAAATTCTTATCAGGAAATGTAATTATTTAAGAGTGTCTAAAATACAAATACTATCAGATCTTTGCTGGTTGTAAACAGTAAAACCATGCATTATCAACTTATTTTCTCTACTCTAGATCAGCTTGATTTAATTGATCAGCTCACTTATTTGTGTATCTGATGCATTATAATCATGCATGTTATGTCATGTTGTTATGATTGAGTACACATGTACTAAGTCTTACTCTGGATGTTGATTAAACATGATAGGTAAGTACTCGTCTACGGGTATCATTTTCCCTAACGGTTCCTGGTCTATTAGTTTCTTGGCACCTTTATCTGAGAGTGCATATCCCAGAGTCCAGTAGGAGTAACTCGGCCATACTAGGTTCTCTGTGCCATCTACATACTTTTCTAAGTCCCGCCGCATTCTCTTTCTTCCTAGATATCTATATTAAATTTTCAGACGTTGCAATGAAGTGGGTTTTTTCATCAGTACATGCATTAAGTAAATATTTTACAAAAGAAGTAAATCTAAAGTACATGAACACTGTACTTTTTTTAACACTCATAGAATTTATTTGATCCTGTAGGAACTGATACAAAAGAAAAATAATTTTACTTTTTAAATCCTTTTAAGTCTATAAAGCTTCAAATTTAAACAAGCATGTGTATTTTTATTTATATCACTCAGTTTCAAACTATGCATTCACATGAGGTGAAATTAATACTGAAAAAAACACATCCTCTTTTATCTATCAAAGCAAAATATAATACAGCATTTCGTGATTTACTGTATGAACAGATATTTATCATATAACTCTTCCTGAAACACATATAATAAACAGAATTATTATATCACATCAATGGGTACTCTTTCTGACCTCCATGTACATGTAATTCTAATCAATGGGAAAACAGATTGATAGTTATTTTTTGTAACTTACAATAATTCCCAGTCTGGTACTCTTTCTTCTACTTCTTTCATTACATTCTTGGTTCGTGTTCTGAAGTAAGGCTCAAATCTTACATCATCCTCAAAGACAATCACTTTTTTATATCCTTTTTCCAATATCTGCAAGGAAATAACAATGTTGTTAATTAGCAGTATGATTGTTGAAATAATAGTTCTGTGTCTATTTATAGGACATACATGTATGTTTCAATTATTGTTGTAAAAAAGTGCTGAAAGCAATACACTTTCATTACTAACTGCTATAAGCAGAAAATGAGCTCCTCCTGAGTATTTTAATAAACAGACGTCTTGTCAGTTCATGGATAAAATTTTCTCACTCACGTACGTCGTGAGACAAAAGAAAAAACGTGGACGTAGCAGTTTGAGATTTCCTTGTCTCACACTCCACATGACTCCTATTATGACGTCATAGAAAGAAACTTCATGCCATCGTTAGATTTGTGTAAGTTTTGGTATCGATTCTAGCTTTAAAAAACATTAAAGTGATGATAAAATGAGGTGAGTGAGAAAAATAATCAATCACGACGTTACGACTGAGACGGGAATTTCATCCTCGTGCAAAAGATTGGCTACATCCACGACTCGGCTTGCAAATTTTTTTACACTCGGATGAGATTCCCCTGTCTCAGTCTCAACGTCGTGATAGATTCTATTTATCTCACCAATTAACTGTTATTATCTGATAATGATAACTTTTTTAGCATGTACGGCTGTTCTTAACAAAGCATGTCGATGTTTAAGTCAAATTATACAAAATTTTACACTGTTTATGTCATTCACAATTGCTCAGCAGCCAGTTTCACAAAAATGCTTACGAAAAATTTCAGGAATTTTCGTAACTTCTGATTGTTTAGTTCTTCTATTGATATTTTGTTTCTTACTTTAGATGAAGTATGTAGAAATGATAATTAGAAATCATAGTAAAAGGGGTAAGGCCAAACGTGAGAGATATCAAGTATTTCTCATGAAATTTATTTCTGGAGAAAATTGAGGGCCGATTTAGGGGTGTTGTGGCCCTATCCCTTTAAATAGAAAATCTTTATTAATTGATGAAAGTTACAAAAATTCCTAAATTTTTTCGTAAGATTAGATCTTTTTTTGAAACTCGACACCGCTTTTCAGTCAAAGCGGATTATATTTTGTTTGTGCATCAGTTTTTGTCTTTACATCGATAGACAGTAAAATTATTACAGTCATGTCTTATAATTTAATTAAATTACTATTTAATTATCTAGTTTATTTTGCAATTGACGTCATTTTAGCATTGTTGATTTTCAAGTTTAAAACTGGCAACGTACTATTTGAACAGGCCTAATGTAGTGGTGCTCGCCGTTAGTGATGTCATAATAGGAGACATTGTCTATACAGCTATAGATAAAATTTGGTTCCGTACGTTTGTATAAGCGTTATACAGACACTACGGAAATAATTAAATTATATGTATATAAAGGTGTGAATAGAGTTTTTAAGCAATGCCACTCTTAAAATCATCAACCCAACCACCAATTTGGTGCTCAGATATGCACTTGACTTTGACCTTTTACTCTCTTACCTTTTTCAAAATGAATAAGTGACATGAAAAATCTATTAATATTATTTTACAACTTCATGTACTTTTGACATATGAAAACTTAAAGGTGCTTGATAGTAAGTAAGCCATCATGTTAGAACCAAACTGTTTAAAAAATTCAGTATCTTTCTTTTATTACAGGTGGAGATACATGTAGTATTTTCTTTCTCTCAGTACAAAAATAATACTTACATCTTTCCATATGAAGTAATGGCTCAGAAAACATCCAATCTCTCCCATAGTTAGTTTCCTGAAAATAACATTTTCAATTTTAATATTATTTTTACAATGTATATTGACATATTTTCCAAAAATATCAACGTTAATTCTGCAGACATTAAGCACATATAAATTATAAATAAAGTTTTGAAAATACATTTGTTTATATTATATTAAACTATTCCATATGACTATTAAATAATCAAGGGAGCTAACTGTTGTTACCTTCCTACGTAGGGATCAGCATAACCTGGCAGCATCTCTACTCCAAGTTTCTTAAGATATGTTGTGTTAAGTTCTCTGTAAGACATATCATATATTATTATATACATGTGTACACATACATGAGAATCATTTCATAAAATACTGTGTCTTTTACATAGTATTTCCGTGCAGTAGGTCATAATATCTTCAGATTTAATTATCTGAAGAGTAAATATGAAATAATTGTTTCTAGACAATTCTTAACTTGATGAAGCTTGTGATATTGATCTTGAATATTTTCCAGTTATGCTTGACTCAGATTACTTGAGAAATTACTTTTTCTACTAAAGCTAAAAAAAAGAGTTTATCGTGGTACTTTGCTCTTTACAAGTCAGATTTTCAGACCAATGAAGTTTCATTGCCTGTGCAGATAGCATGCAAACACAAAAGTAGACTCATGGTTAACTACAACATCTTTTTGTAAAATCTCCTCAAAGCAGACATACTTTCCATCAATAGCATCTATAATTTTAGATGTCAGTCCCAGTTCTTGTAAAGACTTTATCATCCTAATTCTTCTCTCTGGTCGTCTTTTAAGATTTATCATATAAATCTGTAAAGTGAACAACAAAATAGAATTTATCATATTATAGTAAGTTTTATTAATTCTGGATCAGTAGTGTATGGTGTTTTTTCACTCCACTTACATGTATCACATAACAATTCTTCTACTTAACTCATTTTCAATTAAAACTCATGTATTGTATATACATGTACATGTACATGTATTTGATATTACAAAGTATTTTCCTAATGAAGAGTTCCATCCCTATCATACATCCTCTTGGTACCCAAAATCAACCATTATCATGGAATTGTCATTTGTATGTATTATTAAGCCTCATAAATACCCATACTACATGTACCCACCTCATCAAAATCTAGTTTATCTGGTATCTTCTCAGGTACATCAATGTATGGTGACTTGATTAAAGGTGGCCTAAATACTGAAATTAGTAAATCAATATTCTTGTGAAATCAATGAAAAATTATCTTAACGTAACATCATCCTTGTTAAAGTATACGTATAGTTAACTTTGCTATACTGTAATGCAATACTTCATTATCTCTCAAGAATGGATATTTTAACATATTTATATCCTATCATTATTTCAACAAAAATAAAGCTTGTGTTTGTGAAACACGAATGCCCTTAGTGGCATCTTTGTTAGTATAAACACCATTTTCTGTTCAGTACATGTATGTGAAAGGTCAAGGTCAGGGTCACTGGGTTAAAAATTTTCGGTATCGATGGAAAAATCTTGTGACAAGAAATACACATGTTAAATATCAAAGCCCTATTATTTATCATTCAAAAGATATTCCAAATGTTAAAGTTTTTGTACATTAGGTCAAAGGTCAAAGTCAAGGTCAAAAATGTTGGTATCAATAGAAATGTCTTAACACAAAGAATACACATGTGAAATATCAAAGCCCTATAACTTACCATTCAAAAGTTATGCCCAATGTTAAAGTTTTTAAAAAGTAGGTCAAAGGTCAAGGTCACGAGGTCAAAAATTTTGCTATCAATGGAAAGGTCTTGTCACAAGGAATGCACATGTCAAATATGAAAGCCCTATCACTTACCATTCAAAAGTTAAGCCCAATTTTACAGTTTTTGAAAAGTAAGTCAAAGGTCAAATTTTGCTATGAATGGAAAGGTCTTGAACAAAGGAATACACATGTCAAATATGAAAGCCCTATCACTTACCATTCAAAAGTTATGCCTAATGTTACAGTTTTTGAAAAGTAGGTCAAAGGTCAAGGTCACAAGGTCAAAAATTTTGGTATCGATGGAAAGGTCTTGTCACAAGGAATACACATGTGAAATATGAAAGCCCTATCACTTCTAATTCAAAAGTTATGTCCAATATTTAAGTTTTTTGGACAAACAGACAGACAGACAAACAGAAAGGCCAAAAACTATATGCCCCTGAATCTTTGATTCCGGGGGCATAAGAATAAGTAAAATACTATATTTTCAATTTCTACATTCCTCTTTTGTGAAAGCTAGACAAAATGACTGGCAATGAGATGTACAGTCAGACAACCCCACCATACATGGCAACTTTTGAAATTCTCTGAAGAGGGAGAAAAGAGGGAGATCTTCTTTGACAGTTTAAAAAGAAGGAATTTATGTGTGAACCAATTTTGAGCCATTTATGATAAATTGCGTCGTTTATGATAAATTGCAACATTTGCAGAGAATCATCTTTCAAACAATTATATTTAATTCTTATCATCTACATCTAGAAATGTATAAACAATGACTACAATATGATGCATACACAAATTATTATTGTATTTGGAGGACACTTTGCATTTTTTAATCCAATTTAAACTTTTTTATGGGGAAAATGATGTTGTAATATGCAGCCCAAAAGAGGGAGTTCTCTCCTAGGAGCGAGGTTGTAATTTAGGGAGGGAGATGAGGTCAAAAGAGGGAGACTCCCTCCAAAATAGGAAGAGTTGACGGGTATGCAACTAAAACAGTCTTCACAAAAAGTAGCCAACAGACAAATCTACCAGCTTATTGTATAGTTTTTTAGACTATATACTACTAGCAACTGAGTTGATTACATTTTAATCATTCAAATACTATTCAAAATGGGAAGTATTTTTTTTATCTTTGTATTTCAAGTGCCATCTGTTTATTCTGATTAAGCCCTGGTCTATGGGCTTCCATGCGGATAACTGATGTGAAGCATAGTAAAATTACATAAATAAGACTGTGAATTTTTTTTACTCAAACAAGACATTAAAATTCAAAATCAGCCTGACAATATGACTTTGAGATCTCTCTACGAATTTCTAAACTAAAGCATACAGGCAAAAGAAATTGTCACATGTGGATCAAAAAATTTCGAACAAAATTTGCAAAAAGCTACATGTACATAAGGATAATATCTAACGCTTAAATATACATCTATATGCGGCAACTTGAGTATTTGAACTGAAGCAATATTAATCTATTTGCATTAACATGTTTATACAATGTACAAATCTATATCTGTGTCATTTATATGCAACTCAACTGAAAAAGAACACAGTCATGACTTATTGTCCAGTTATATCCCTCAAAGCATAAAAATAATACCACCAGGGGAACAGCAGGACCAGAAAAAATCTCAAATCATAAATGAAGTTAAACAAATCCGTAACTGAAAAAAGGTGCACTACAAATCATTCTGTAAATATGTAGGGATAAGAGAAATAAAAATGTTGGTCTCTATATATAGATATACAGGGTGGG
Organism: Pinctada imbricata; assembly: GCA_033119305.1. Classification (NCBI taxonomy): domain Eukaryota; kingdom Metazoa; phylum Mollusca; class Bivalvia; order Pterioida; family Pteriidae; genus Pinctada; species Pinctada imbricata. The sequence continues at coordinate 23,390,017 of VSWD01000011.1, read as the reverse complement.
AGTACAACAATAAAACAAGGCCACAAAGCATGCTCACTTCTAACCTGGATATCTTCTCCCTATTCTCACTTCATCAATCTCGTTTGCATCTGATTAAATAAACATTTTATGCAAGAAGGGTAACTTTTGTTGAAAAAAACTTACAATATAAGCTTTTTAATTCTTCTGTTTCCACGACATAAAGAAATCCATATGATTTTAAGATTTTACAAAGAATTTCAAATGAATTTCATATAGACAAAATAGATTATCTGAATACATTGATTCTTACCCATGGCCTCTAACTTAGCGAAGACAAACTGTTCAGCTTCATCCTCTATCGTGTTGAAATCATCTAAAGGAACCATTATTATCCCAAAGTACTCACTGTTTATAACGTGCATTTTCTCTCCTGAAATGGTGAAATGAAAAATAAACATAGGTAATCACAGATTACGAAGCTCACCTCGTGACAGCAAAATTCAATTCAAACATATTTCTTAGTACATGTGTATTGGCTTTTAAAGGCAAAACCACTCAAGTAGAAAAAGTAGGTCAAGGTCATTTTAAGAAAGTTTGATCAAAGATACATCCAATATGCAAGTTTGGTACATGTAGCAGTTATACTTTGCTCAATATTGGCTTTATAGAGCAAAATCACTCAAGCGGAAAAAGCAGGTCAAGGTCATTTTATGAAAGATTGATCAAAGATACATCTAATATGCAAGTTTGGTACATGTATCACTTATACTTTGCTCAATATTGGCTTTTACAGGCAAAATCACTCAAGCGGAAAAAGTAGGTCGAGGTCATTTTATGAAAGTTTGATCAAAGATACATATAATATGCAAGTTTGGAACATCTAGCACTTATACTTTGCTCAATATTGGCTTTTAAAGGCAAAATAACTCAAGCAGAAAAAGTAGGTCAAGGTCATTTTATGAAAGATTGATCAAAGATACATCCAATATGCAAGTTTGGTACATGTATCACTTATACTTTGCTCAATATTGGCTTTTACAGGCAAAATCACTCAAGCGGAAAAAGTAGGTCAAGGTCATTTTATGAAAGTTTGATCAAAGATACATCAAATATGCAAGTTTGGTACATGTAGCATTTATACTTTGCTCAATATTGGCTTTTAAAAGCGAAATCACTCAAGTGGAAAAAGCAGGTCAGATGCTGCATCCGATGCATGGGATCACCTCAGCATCCAAAGATGAATCACTTGTGCAAGTTTGGTAACTGTAGCATCAGAACTTTGACAGATACTGAGCTACCCCAAACTTCTTAACCAAGTCACTCAAGAGGAAAATGTAGGTCAGATGCTGCATACAATGCATGGGTTCACCTCAGCATCCAAAGATGAATCACTTGTGCCAGTTTGGTTACTGTAGCATTAGTACTTTGTCAGATACTGAGCTACCCCAAACTTCTTAACCAAGTCACTCAAGCAGAAAATATAGGTCAGATGCTGCATCCGATGCATTGGTTCACCTCAGCATCCAAAGATGAATCACTTGTGCTAGTTTGGTTACTGTAGCATCAGTACTTTGTCAGATACTGAGCTACCCCAAACTTCTTAACCAAGTCACTCAAGCAGAAAATATAGGTCAGATGCTGCATCCGATGCATGGGTTCACCTCAGCATCCAAAGATGAATCACTTGTGCAAGTTTGGTTACTGTAGCATCAGTACTTTGTCAGATACTGAGCTACCCCAAACTTCTTAACCAAGTCACTCAAGCAGAAAATATAGGTCAGATGCTGCATCCGATGCATGGGTTCACCTCAGCATCCAAAGATGAATCACTTGTGCCAGTTTGGTTACTGTAGCATTAGTACTTTGTCAGATACTGAGCTACCCCAAACTTCTTAACCGGACGCGGACGCGGACGCGGACGCGTGGGGTTATAGCATAAGCTCACTCAACTTCGTCGAGGTGAGCTAAAAACATAATTAAGCTGAACTTTTCAAGTCCATATATAATGCTGCCATTTCTTTAATAATCTAATTGTTTTTAGCAAATTCTTCAAATACCTCACTTCTGGGCATTATGCAATTTGCATTGGCACATTCATGACTTTTTATCAGTAAGTGCTCAATTTTGAAGTGAAGTGAGATGAGAGTACATAAACTGTACACAGGGTTATTTTCGCTTGGAGTAAATTTCACATTTATAACATCAAGATATTATGCTTGGGGGAAATCTTCATTGCCTTTGTAGGCATGCAGCAGGGTTATTTTCGCGTGAGGGCAAAAGAAAGATAATGAAATGACATCATAGAGTATTAATAGATGAACAAACCTGTGGCTTTTACAGAATACGCAAAAATAATGATATCATCATGTGGTCCCCCGTAACCAGCAGGCTTGTGTGAGTATGAGAACTGCTCGGTAACGATGTGCCGCATGTCTATCAGTATAGCAGAGTGAACCATGGGACATTCAAACACTCCTATCTTCTCTCTCTTTACAACGTCAAAATAGCCAGAGACTCTCTTGTAATATCCCTGTACATATAGCAAAAAAAATTTTTTAATTATTTCTCTTCTATATCTAATTACAATATCCCTGCAAATAAAATAAACTTTCATTATTTTTTTCAAAATTTGTTGTACATGTAGCTAAAATAGCTTAAAAAATTTGCATAGACTATAATTATAACTTGATGTTCGTTTCAGTCGACAGAAGGAAATAATTTTTTTCTCAAAATTGATGAGTAAAGATAGAATTCTACAGACATTATAGAGTGATTTTACCTCGTCTGTCATTCCTCCCCAAAAATTGGAGTAAAGTGTCCCTACACTGGAATTCATCATTGGTGCAACTACAGTCCTGAAATATACAGCAAAACATGGTTATTGGTAAATAATGTACTGTAAACCTGGAAAATTTTTGTTTGGGGGTATTTTCCCCTCTTTTCAAAATTGTATTATTATCACAAAAATAACCCCTGCCTGAAAATTACAACCAGTTTAAAGAATTAAAGGGAATACTCCTGATTTTTTCCAAAATTACCCCCGCACATACTGATGCAATAATCATTTTGCAAAAATTTCCCCCAGTGAAAATAACCACGTTTACAGATCTCTGTAATTTCAAAGCACAGTGTTACTTCCCATTTGTGCAGGTTTCTGACATACAGGAAATGACCCTTCTGAACGCGGGAAAAATTTAAGAAATTCCATGACGTCACAATGTAATTTTGATGTTTGACCGAGGTTCGAAGCTTGTTTGTCCGAGGTAAAAGCATTGTGACGTCACAAAATTTTGCAATTTTTTCCCGCAATCGGAAGGGTCAATTGTGAAGACATCATATTGCATAAAAACCAGTCTAAAATTAAGGGAAACAGTAACTGTACTACAAATATTATGTACTGTAAACGGGTTTAATTTCGCGGTGTTAAAAGTTTGCGGTTTTCCGAATGTAGCCAATTGCTGTGGTTTTAATTTCGCGGTATCGAAAGTTGCAGAAGAAAAAAAAACTATTGATACATCTACAAAGATTTCGTCGCACAAGCACACGTGTAATTTGATTGTTGTTTGTAGTTTTCAGTGTTTCACGTGGTAATTAATGACAAACACGTAGTAATTGGGGATAATTAAACAGAAACGGTTGAATATCAATAATTAAAGAATACGGAAAAGAAGATTGAAACTAATTAACTGCGTGCATTTTCACTAGAAATCTTAAGCGAGATATGTGTGTCATCTTCCTTTTTAAAAAAATATAGATGCATCGTAAATCATATTGTCGATACCATTTACTGTACAAACTATTTAACCAACGTAAAAGAAAACCACGCTTAGAGAATGAACGATTCAGCTGTACATGCACAATAGCTTTCATGCATCAAATGCATATGAACATCTTTGCCTCTTTTATTTGTTTTGTCTATTATAAAAAATCATTGCGAGGGTTAAATGTTCGCGGAAAATTCGAAAACCGCGAACATAGCGAAAATAAAACCACCGCAATCATTTCCCTGTTTACAGTATACAATACTTTTATGTCAGATACCAGAGCAGATAGAACATGTAATAATCAAAGGGAAAAAATTACTTGAACAAGAATATGACAGAAGAAGGACGTGGGATAATCAGTGATGAACAATTTTAAATACAACAGACCAAATAGGAAAACATTGTCTTTCTGTGAGATTTTACCTCTTTTTGAAAGTTTTGTTATGTGATGTAGGGTTACTGAATAATTAAAATACAGATAAGGAAACAATGTCACATAAAACTTTCAAATTTTACTACAGAAAATAAAGAAATGTATTACCTTTTGACTCATTTTCTATTGATAAGAACAACAACATTCATAAAAAGATGCAATTCCTTTAGATTTTGAAACAGTATTTCAAGCAACCCAGATATATTTTCCATCGGTTAGAATTCTATTTTTCAGATTTTAGGTGGGCTTTTTTATTCATGAAATCAGACATGTTCCTTTGAAGGATGGATAAATAAAGAAATAGTTGCCAGAGTCACCTAATGCTCGACTGCATAGCATAATATCTCTCATGACAGCCAATTTATTTAAACTCCCTTTCTCAGGCAACAACATATATCACATCATAAATCACTGAAGCAGAAAAAGTAGGTCAAGGTCAGATTTCAATAGTCAAACCCAAGATGCATCCAATATGCAAGTCTGGTGCATTTAGCACTTATAGTTAGCTCAATATTGCCAATTTAAAGCAAAATCACTGAAGCGGAAAAAGTAGGTCAAGGTCATATTTCAATAGTCTAACCCAACATGCATCCAATATGCAAGTCTGGTGCATGTAGCACTTATTCTTTTCTCAATATTGGCTTTTAAAGGTAAAATCATTCAAGCAGAAAAAGTAGGTCAAGGTCATTTTATGAAAGTTTGATCAAAGATACATCCAATATGCAAGTTTGGTACATGTAGCACTTATACTTAGCTCAATATTGGCTTTTAAAGGTAAAATCATTCAAGCGAAAAAAAGTAGGTCAAGGTCATTTTTTGAAAGTTTGATCAAAGATACATCCAATATGCAAGTTTGGTACATGTAGCACTTATACTTTGCTCAATATTGGCTTTTAAAGGCAAAATCATTCAAGCGGAAAAAAGTAGGTCAAGGTCATTTTTTGAAAGTTTGATCAAAGATACATCAAATATGTAAGTTTGGTACATGTAGCACTTATACTTTGCTCAATATTGGCTTTTAAAGGCAAAATCATTCAAGCGGAAAAAAGTAGGTCAAGGTCATTTTTTGAAAGTTTGATCAAAGATACATCAAATATGTAAGTTTGGTACATGTAGCACTTATACTTTGCTCAATATTGGCTTTTAAAGGCAAAATCATTCAAGCGGAAAAAAGTAGGTCAAGGTCATTTTTTGAAAGTTTGATCAAAGATACATCAAATATGTAAGTTTGGTACATGTAGCACTTATACTTTGCTCAATATTGGCTTTTAAAGGCAAAATCATTCAAGCGAAAAAAAGTAGGTCAAGGTCATTTTTTGAAAGTTTGATCAAAGATACATCAAATATGTAAGTTTGGTACATGTAGCACTTATACTTTGCTCAATATTGGCTTTTAAAGACTTTATTGCTATCTTAACATTTACCTTATCATCTCAACATTTGCCTTATCATTTGAAATAATTTTAAAAATCCCAACCCCAGGGGCTATATCCTCATCTGGATATATTAAATGATGTATAATTAAACATTTGCAACAAAAAAAACCAACAGAATATGAATATAGGAAAGGTAAATGTGTAATCTTAACATTTACCTTATCATCTAGTTCGGACGACGCCGACGCCGACGCGGACGCCGACGCCGACGCGGACGCCGACGCCGGGGGTATTGCAATAGCTCTTTTGCACTAAAGTGCAGTCGAGCTAACAAAGGGAGAAATAGACAGATAAAGCCAGAAGGGGACTATCTAATACAGTTCAATAATAATACTTACTGCTTCACCTCTAACAGCACATTTAGTGTATCTGTATTCTCTAGAATAACATCTGCATCAATCATCTGTAATATAAATCATAAATCTAATCAAAATTTATTTATATTCTACAATAACATGGATTTAGTAAAACACCGCTAAAGACGGTATGGCTGGATTGCAAAGTAAGTTTTTGTCACCAACTGGGTCAAGGTCAATAGGTCAAATTATACAGCATAAATTGAAAGGTTTTGTCAGAGGCAACCTACATGTATAAAATAATAAAATAAAGTTTCTACTGCATACAGTTCCATAGATTTTGCTTAAACCAGGAACTTTAACCAAAATCCTTAACTAGGTCAAAGTCCAAGGTCAAGGTCACTAGGTCAAATGTTACGGCATAAATTGAAAGGTCTTGTCATGGGTGAGCTTCATTAATAATATAAAGTTTCTACTGCATACAGTACCATAGATTTTGCTTAAACCAGGAACTTTAATCAAAGTCTTTGACTAGGTCAAAGTCGAAGGTCAAGGTCACTAGGTCAAATGTTACGGCATAAATTGAAAGGTCTTGTCATGGGCAAGCTTCATGTATAATATAAAGTTTCTACTGCATATAGTTACTTAAATTTGCCTCAACCAGAAACTTTAAGCAAAATCTTTAACTAGGTCAAAGTCCAAGGTCAAGGTCACTAGGTCAAATGTTACGGCATAAATTGAAAGGTCTTGTCATGGGCAAGCTTCATGTATAATATAAAGTTTCTACTGCATATAGTTACTTAGATTTTGCCTCAACCAGAAACTTTAACCAAAATCTTTAACTAGGTCAAAGTCCAAGGTCACTAGGTCAAATGTTACGGCATAAATTGAAAGGTCTTGTCATGGGCAAGCTTCATGTATAATATAAAGTTTCTACTGCATATAGTTACTTAGATTTTGCCTCAACCAGAAACTTTAAGCAAAATCTTTAACTAGGTCAAAGTCCAAGGTCAAGGTCACTAGGTCAAATGTTACGGCATAAATTGAAAGGTCTTGTCATGGGCAAGCTTCATGTATAATATAAAGTTTCTACTGCATATAGTTACTTAGATTTTGCCTCAACCAGAAACTTTAACCAAAATCTTTAACTAGGTCAAAGTCCAAGGTCAAGGTCACTAGGTCAAATGTTATGGCATAAATTGAAAGGTCTTGTCATGGGCAAGCTTCATGTATAATATAAAGTTTCTACTGCATATAGTTCCTTAGATTTTGCCTCAACCAGAAACCTTAACCAAAATGTTGACGGCAGACGGACGGACAGACAGACGGACAGACGGACAGACGGACGGACATCGTCAATCTATAGACCGGAATTGCTTTGCAATCCGGCCAAAAATTGTACTATCTGACAATATAATGATGCACCTTCCATATAAAAGTATCATTCATTATTTTACATGTATGTCTACAATTGCATACAAAAACATTTTCTTGCCTAAAAATACATATCACATGAGGATTTTGAGATACATGTAATAACCTGCTACCCCTCCCAAGGTTTTTCTTAACTCAGCTACCGCAAACTTCCTAAAAGGAAGACTGCATGTGAATTGTATTATTTCAATAGCTTGAGAGAATGACAAAATGTGCTTGTGAAGTGATATGCATCTCGTGGTACATGTAACTTCTAGTGCTTTTTAGTCAATGTCAAGGACATAAGGTCTTGTCACAATTGTCATAATGTTCTCCAAGTAATGCATAAGATGAAGTTTTTCAACAGTAGATTAGATACCTGTATCAAGGTCAAGGCTACATGGCCAGCACATAAGACAGTTTTTAATGTAATGTAATTGGCATGAACAATTGAGAAATGTGCTGCACTGTACTAGACTGTACTTACAAATAGGTAATCTGCCCAAATTTTTCTTGCTGTAACTAATGCTTCTTCTCTAAGAGCAATAACTTTGTTAAATCTTTCATCTGTCCAGTCACAGGGTGTTTTCTCTCCTTCATACTCTAAAATTGAATAAAAAACTTGTCATGAGTCTTAAACATGTTATAGTGACTGTGGCTATCTAGACATGCTGCATGTTTCGTATAATGAATCAAAATCAATGATATGTCAAGCCAAAATAATTGACAGATAATGAACAGATCCCCAACAAAACAATGTGACATCTCATAGCAGAATACACATGTAGGAGACAAGAAAAAAACAAGAGTTACAGGGTTGTGTGAGATCAATATTTTCACAATAGAAAGATGAATGGCAGTTCTCAGAGTCAAACTGTGCACCCTCTCATGCCATTGAGCTCAATCACTAAAATCACAAAAAACTTATTACTTGTAATTAACCTTCATGGTCTTTTTCAAAATCTTTATTGATGAAATTTACCCAAGTTTGATAACCTGGTAACTGATTTCAATCAACTGATAACCTAAACTTTGACCTTAACAACGAAAATGGTTCTCCTTCTTGCCATTGGGAGGATCTATTGCAAAAAGCGCATCCTAATCATCAGGGTGCAGTGGGCTGTGTATTTGACCTTTGAACTTGAAGATCATTTTTTAAAAGTTCTTGATCTATTCTCGAAAGATCCGTTGTGGAAGCATGAAGATCCTACTAGGGCAAAATGTTATGTCTGTATCCTGTACATAGAAAACAGACAGACAAATGGATAACAAAATGAACAACACCATGCATTTACAATGTACTATTATAGATAACCCTCCTAGTCCTTCAGATAAACATTTTCCTATATCATTACACGTAGCAATAGTCAAACAACTGACTTTCACAGGATAAGACAACATATGCATTTTACATTTATAATGTATCAAACAATTAAGATTTGCAATACATGTACATGTATACTCTAGTATGTGAACATACCTGTTACTGAGTCATCTATCTTTAAGTCTATGTCATGGTATTCTGCTCTCACTGCCGTTACCCATTCAGTCAGGATGACTGAGGAGTTGTCCACATTATGGTCACTTCTTATCCTGTTAAACATTTAGAGTTTACAAAATTATTAATATTTTCGCCATATCGCAGTTGGTAATCTCACAATGCAGAACATTTGGTTTCTCTAAAATTTCAAGTAATATAGATTATTTATCACAAGAAGGGGAATGAGATGAAGTGTAAGGATGCATTAGCTATGAGTTTTATCCAAAGTAAGAGAAACAATATCTTTTTATAAAGCTTAAAAACGAACGGGTGATTCATGTAGATGAAAGTGAAAGTAGAATGCCAATGGTGTGAGTTATAAAAACCTAATATTCACCTTCTTTTTTATGCAATTCATAGTTAAGGCATTCCCCTTTTTGTCATAAATTATCTATTTTGCACAAAAACATAGAAAAACATATTGTTCTGCGTCGTGAGATTACCCACCGTGCATATTATGCATGTTATACCAGGTAATATAAATATTCATAAAACATACAGCACTAATAACTTTACCTTGGTTTACCTTGGCGTTGAGATCTAATATTTAGGCTATGCCTCTTCAGATCCATTTTGTTGTCTTACACTGTTCCTGGCCGCTTCCGGTCCATAGCAACTCGGAACAAATTTTTGATAAAAATCCTTCCAACTTTGATAATTTATTGTTCCATGTAATTACCATATTGAGGTCATGTTACACAGCCCTTGCGCATGAATTGTGCATGGACATATCCAAATTTTGAGACATAGACTGAGATATGCAATTCGGTCTTTCGAAATACAGAGTTACTTCCCATTTGTGCAGGTATCTGACGTCAACGCATTGTGATGTCATCAAATTCTATGGAAACCAGCACGGAATTCAGGGAAATAGGGTTACATATATGACGTTTTCAAAGGAATTTAATGACGTCACAATGCTTTTACGTCAGATACCTGCACAAATCGAACGCAGGCCTGTAAAATCGAAAAGACGGAATACTGCACGTGCCTAATATACCGTACTAGTTCATGAGTTTTTCAAGAACATTTCATGTCACTATATGTGTAAACAGTGGAGTCCAGGATGAGAATATGTGGACATCATGGACATATGCGAAAACAGTTCTGAGCCACACAAAATTTTCAACTTTAAAATTTAAGCTATATATACGTTAGACTTGTCGGTCTACTGTCAGCGCGGCTCACTTCAGAAACTGGATAAACGCGATTTTGATAACTTTATCATGCAAAAAATAAGATAAAATCTATATCATTGAATAGATCTCGCTTAGTCGTAAATTTTGGTATATGTTACATGGTCGAAGGTTTATGCAGTCAAATTATACAGACAATTATATAAATTTTAGATGGGAGGTTTTCAATGTTAAGTTTCTGCGTGACTTCGCCGAAGTTAACATTGAGCCTATGGAGAGAGTTACGACGTCACGGGAAAAATGAGCATGGGAAATGGCCTATCTAAAATTTGTTTTGTCTATTAATTTTGATAGCATGCACTGACTATCATATAACTTATACCAAAATTTACGACTTAGCGAGATCTACTAAATGGTATCAATTTTATTAAAAATTCTGCTTGATGGAATAGTCAAAATTTCGTTTATCCAGTTTCAGTAGAATGTGTGGAAATAAAGACATTTCCCACTTGCTTCGACGGATATTGTAAGGTTTCAATAAACAGTTTCGCATAATCTCTAAGCTGATTTGGCCTCCGTCAATTTTTTGAATAATAAGAGCTGAGCCTTGATCTTCATACTGTACATGTATGCATGAAAATTAAAATAATGGCATGTTATGAGGTGTCATTAAAATCTGTAAGATATTTGCAAAATTATGGAAAATTTTCATTTTCTGAAACACGTGTACATAGGCAATGAGCTGGGGCTCATTAAAGGAGTCTACCACAGTAAGGGGCATCATGATTTTCAGTGTTTTTGATGGTCATATTGATTTCTCCTTAACTACACGGTCAATCCCTAATTCACTTTTATATTTTATTGATGTAAATACACTCTTTCTTTGATATGAATTTTTTCCCCCAATTATTTACGGAACAATGTCATTTCCGCTATAGAAGTTGCCCCGCGGTACCGTCAAATTTTTACTATTTTCCCCTTTGTCGAGCACATTTCTACATCTTATTCTAAGTTACATGTATAGGTATAATCTTGTGTAAGCATGATAAAGTGCAAGATTTATTCTTTTTAACCATATATATACTTTGATAGGTATGTATTTTATGATAGTATTATATGACACTGGGTTAAGGGTGCGCGTCAAGGGATAACGTCATGAAAAAAAATGTTTACTGTAACCTAATGTTTACGTATGAAATCTGGTATAAAAGTAGGATGTCGGTCCCGTTTTTGCATTTTAATTAAATCTTTTAAAAATTGAATTTCTTCATTTTTTCTTTTTCATGTCTTAAACGATTACATTTAAGTTATGTACATGTATAACGAAAACAAAATAAGGATTGAAAATTGAAATTATCAAATTTTTAAAAGAATTTGTACAAGGTGAAATACGTCTTCGTCGATCTTACTTTTATAACGGAATACTGCATATCCGTCTGCTAGTTGATCTTTTCTCTTGCAAACAGTGAATCCACTGTGATCGGTAAATGATCGGTAAAGGGGTAGGTTCACTAACGGCCAAAATCGGCCTTAAATTTTTGCGAAAAATAATTTTATGAAAATTATGATTCAGTATCTCTTATATTTTTCTCAAATACCTGTCGATGAAGAAAGTAAATACTTTCCATCGTCAAAACGTCACGTGCGTTAGTTATGACGTCACATTTTGATGTCATTTGCTCTGCATGACGGAAAATAATGGAAAATTGCCATATTTTTTGCATAAATCTTTAAATTTAGTATAGGCGCCAACCCTCACCCAACATAAATTTTATGTTGATCGAAAGATAGATTGCAAATTTAACTTTTTATATAAAATTTATTTTGGGTGAGGGCTGGCGCCCTACTTTTTTTCTTAAATGTTGACCAGGATTATGCCAATTTCTTACGATCTTTCATTATTTTACGACTTTAAGTCGATTTTGAAGCCATATCTTTCGGTGAATTGCACGTTAATTAAAATATTTATGTGGTATTTGAAATAACCACACATTTAACTTCCTCGATACGAAATACAGTCGAAATCTAAAACATTCTAAAATTAGGGCCGATTTTCCATGTTCCCGAACTTGCTCCTTTAAAAATGGCGGATTTGCAAGTCAAATGAATTATTTTAAATAAATAGGACATTAAATCTGCAAAGGTAAGTCATTTAAGGTGTAAACAAGTGAATATTTATCTTTTCCTTGAATGCACAATCACAGCTGCACTCGTAAATGCAACGCTGAGTTTCCGATTTTAAGATCCAGTGTTTGTTTTTGTACGTAAACATTATATCCGTCGAGGCCAAGTGTGTAACATCTTTATTTTCACACATTCTAAATAATACAGCTCAATTTGGTCCATTTCAAATCTAGAACAAGCTTTTAAAGCTAGATCTAGTTTTGATAGCTAGATTTGCCGTTTCCCCCGACCTGGTGATCACTGCATTTGTCATCTTGTTGCTGGGGGATTTTCTCACTATTTTTCATGATTTTGAATCAATATCAAAATATTTATGAGCAATGCATACATAATTCTCACATTACAGCAAGAAACTTACCAAAGAGTTATCCTATCCTTTGGATAATTCAGTTTTTCTAGATGACCCAAAAACCAAGGCAGAATAAAACCTTTGTTTCGGACCAAAATTGCAATCATTACAGTTGGTTCGAAGAATTTCTCTTCGTAAGAACCATCATCGTCTCCACATTTAACAAAAACTGAAAAGTAAGCAAAAGTAAGACATATTATGCCCAGGAAAAGGCGACACGTCAGCTTCGCTTCCATCGCGAATTCTCTCTGCTCAGCATCACTCCCAGTCGATCCAACGCTTAATGCTTTTCTATCTACCGTAAACGTTTGAGCGACAAGACGAAAGTGGTTTCAAATTTCAAGAAAAAGCAACCCGTGGCATGACTTTCCGGAATGCTCTGTACTACCCAACAATATATTTATCAATTTATAATTATTAATGTCATCACCATCGTTGAAAATAAAACACATTTTTAGTCCAGTCAATCTAGCCTAAAATGTGACCGGAAAGGGAACTAATTGCAACAGAAGGTTTTTCAACTGTTTTGACTTCTTGAATATCCATTCCATCACCACAAAAAAATCGGACATACAGGGACGATGGGAAAGTGGTGAATTTGGGGCAAAAATGTTATTTTATGTGAGAAATCGCTGAAAATGGGAAAAACCCAAACGATCACTAATTTTTCGTAAATTTTATGAAAAGTCAAAGTTATTATTCCAAGAGTTAATCAGTAACGATGTTTCAATATTTTACGATAAAAAAAATCAACACAGCGCATGCGCAAGACTGTAACATGCCCTGATAAGGGCGGGAAATCCTAAGAAGTTGTAATATATATTAGAAAATTATTCATTATATCGTGTTCAGTAATTCAAAGCGGTTTCAATAAATAAAATAAACATGACATTGCTATTAGTAATTTCTGTATAAAATAAATCTTACTGATTTAAGTCACATTGGCTCTAACGTTAATGTAAAAAAGAGGGGGGGGGGGTGTATCAATTCTGTAAGGTAATCATTTTCATTTTTTTTTTCTAAGATGTGCATGCAGATTTGAAGTAAGTGTAAGACAAGAATATTGGTTCACATATCAAATCAAAAGTGTGTCTTGTTTAATAAATAAAAATTCAAATTTTCTGAGGAGAAAATACGGGAGGAGAAAAAGGGGGGGGGGGTGATTAATCATAAGTAAAGAGTAATTAATTTGTGACTGTGAACTGAAATCAAAGGTGATGCAAATGATGATGCTTTGTTTTTTATTTGAATAACAAAATATCTATAGTACTGTATAAAAGTAACTATTCATTTTCTTTGTAGAAAGAGCATAAAATACGAAAACTTCGGAAGAAAGGGGGGGGGGGGGTGTTAAACATATTTCTGTTCACAATCAATCGCATGTCAGTGGCGGATATAGAGGGCCCCAACCCGTCCTTTTTCACCCAAAGCTATTGTAATAAGATTACACAGCGGAGAAGGGACTATTGTTTTCCGACGATTGTTTTATTGAATCACTGGCAAAGCTAGACCCTTTTTAGGCGATCAAGATAATGAATAGTGATATAGTGATATGTTCTGAAAATAAGAAAATTTGACGAATTTTCGGTAAGTATATAAAAATGATCGCTATTGACGCTAACTGGCGTTCTCCAATTTTCAAGACTTACATGATCATTTCCATATATTCATAAATTCTATATATTCATATAAATATTTTTTTATACATTAATATAAAAAACACTTTAGTAAGCTGAATAAAAATGAACAGCTCTATAGTACTCAGCTCTAGTTTTTTTTCGCACTTGACAGCATTCCCGATAAAGCGGGGGAGGCAGTTCAAATGACTTATATTCCTAAGCGCACTATTCGTTACCCCCCCCCCCCCCCCTCTTCTCGGGGAAACTTGGTCCCTTTGCGTGAGTTCTCTTTGGGATATCCACGGCTTTCCTCTGTCACAACATGTTTCAGCTGCTACTTCTCCTAACCCAACATGGACGGCAACTGACTGAGCAGAAGTACCTGCGGGCAACATATATATGGTCCGAAACCTGGCCACATGAACCACCGAGTCAAGAATGACTCACCCAGAGGGCCTGCCATTGACCCAAAGCTACTTCGCTGCCACTAAATTGTAACGTGAAGCTAGCCTGCCGGGGAGGCAGTTCAAGTGGCTTACATTCCTAAGCTCGCTATTCGTTACACTATCATTAAACTATGCAAGTCAACCCCCCCCCCCCCCCCCCGCTACCTAAAGTATAGAAATATAGAATGGTACAGAGGTGAGTAATAACACTATGGACCTAGAATCAAACTAAAGATTAATCTTTTATGATGGATTGTTTCGTCACAATCTAACTGAAATTCAGCTCTTTTTATTTCGTAAACTATGTATATATAGTGATCGAAATACTAGTAATGGGAGCTGGATTCTAATTAGGTTGGTTTAGTCCCCGACATTCACTCACTACAAGCTAGGGTGCAATCAAGACCATGCTTCCTGTATAAACATTTTTTTTGTGTCAGTCATTCTTGCATTTGCATAGAATAAAACGGTCAATAGGTTCGATTGTGCAACTGGTTTTATATACAGTACTTACTACAATACTACAATACTATAATATTACATTTGTAATGGGTTCCGATCGTTCATTGCAAATCTTCAATAACCAGGGACGTATCAGAGGTTCAGTCTGTAAATAACGTATGTTATGATGACTAAAAAAAAAAACCGGTTGGTTGTGTTGGCGGCTACCTTGTACACTGTATGCAAACTTTCTAGCCGGGGTCAGTGAGACCCCCTTGCATCCCATTCAGTACTTTTTGCACAGGTACCAAATTGTTTCTAGGGGTCTTCAGAAACTTTTTTTTCAGAATGTACCGTACTCCGTAATTGTCAATATGAAATATATGTTCTTTAGTACCAATTTTATTGTATTCGGGTATTGAATCCTCGTCAGTAGTACTTCATTTCAAACAGTTTAAATAAAGTCAAAGTGAATTTTCCTTGCGCCATCTACAATATAGACTTTTAATTTCCACTTGCCAAAATGAACCAATTTACACATGTAGCTTTCGACAGTTTCCATGGCAAGCCCCTGAAAGTAAAGTATGTAACGAGGAAAGATTGCTCAACTGCATGTTCAAGTTATATTTCAAGAAATATCTATAAAGTCTCCTAACTTCATTGAAATATGATTTGGATTTTTTTAAAAGCATAGAAATTGACTTTTGTACAGAAAAATTATTTTTCTTTTAATTTTTTAGACGAGCTTATATCTGTATACTGATTATAAAATATCTAAATTAATTATAAAATCGATTATTTTAACATGTTTGATTTTGAATGCACTTTCGTGTTATAAATATTTCTCAAACATCATATATGCGTATTTTCATTGTTTTGGGGCAACATCGTATTTGTTCTTGGGGGTATTTTATATTTATAAGAGATTTCTCGGTATCATCTATGAGAAAAGTCACTGTTATCGATACAAAACCGTATTTGCAGCTGTATTTCCATGCATGGTTTTGATATCGATTTGCACGTAAAAACTCGGATGACTTTTCCTACTATGCGTAAAATGCATGTCGATTTTCATAAAAAAAAATACTGACTTCTGACTGAGAAACTATTTTAAATTCTTTATATTTGGAGCAATAGGGGATTTGAAGTTAAGTTAAAGGTACATCAAATTGGTTAAAATGACAACTTGACTATTCCGCTACCAATGTCTGAACTTCAGGGTCCTGTGTCACAGAAGCCGATTCCAATGACTGTAACTCAATGTATGAAAAGCAAAATCCAAGCGTATGAATTTAAGGTGTCTATGAAAAATTTAGAACCAAAATTGTGATGCATTTGAACTCCTAGTCCTAACTTGAGCGGACAGATGATAATTGTTGCTTGTACATGTATTATTGTTTGCCCAAGTGATACAATTTTAACATTTTCTCCATCGATCTCACTATTCACACAGTTTAAATTAACCCTTCTAACGGAATTCATCAAATAAATAAAGTGAAAACTGAATCAAATATTGAAATAGAACTTAAAGATAAACATTAAAAGATAAAATCATACAAAATCATTCTGAAATCAACACAAAAGATACGATTATATACATAACGCATAACATTATTACACCGCAATAAATTGTAACCCTTACAGTCTTCCATACATTGAAATCTCGTCGTAAAGATAGTGCCCTTTCTTGTCTCCAACACACAAGTTTTGTAACTTAATGATTTTATAAATATTTTGTGACCTAACTTATGTCTTTACTGATCAACCGGTCACTAAATTCTACGATATTACATTAAAACTTTTAAATTTTTCGTCAGAGGAAATTCGACCTGAAATTGGTAAACATCACTACGCGCAGTGGGAAATCCGGTTGAAAATGACTTCAAATTATTACAACTTATTTGCAATACCAAATAAACAAGTTTTTGATTCATTGTTTACTCTTGAATGTCATTTCAATGATTAAAATTAAGTTTGAAAAAATATTCGAGCTCGGTATAACTGTTTAAAGGTTGCGTACGGTGCGCCATTGGCACAATTAGTAAATGATAGTTTTCTTCATTTTTTTGTCGGCCAAAAAACTATATTTCCCATGGTCCGATTTTGTCCGATTTTTTGTGTGATATTAAGCACCCTTAGAACTGACGATTGCAGTAAAGAAAGCTTCTGTTGCAATTAGTTCTATTTGAAATGCTAGATTGACTGGACTATTTACTTTCTTCGTCTAGATACAATCAAGCAAGGACTTATAAACAGATGTTTATAAGTCCTTGCATGGGCGGATCCAGGAATTTTTTTCAAGGGGGGGGTCCTAAAGTCCGAATTTTTTGAAGAGCCAAAAAAAAAGAAAGAAAGAAAGAGAGATAAAAAAAAAAAGACTAAAGAAAATACAGTTATTGCTTGATGATTGTCAGTTCTGTCTCTAATTATTAATAAAACAGGTGACTGGAGAGCAATGGCGAGCAAACAGTTAAAAATCTTGATTAAATTGATTGTCAGTCTTAATATATAATTACAACAAATGGCGAGCGATAGCGAGCCAGCGAATTTTTTTCCAAGAATTGGAATGAAATCCATTATTCGTGTCTTTTTCAGTTTCTTTTCGTTTCCTTAGTGCCCTTGTTTATTGACCTAGGTTTAATGTATATGTGTTGTATATGGAAAAGTGCAGCATCATTTGAAAATAACGTACATGAATATAATAATGATATTTTATATGATTTGCAGCATGGGTTTCGTGAAAAAAGAAGTTGTGAAACCAAATTGGTGATGCTTGTGGATGAGCTTGCTAAAAACATCCATATTGGATATATCTATTGGAATGAGCTTCCTTTATCTATATTAAAGAATCAAAGAGCAAAGATCTTTTTACGAACAACATCAAATCATTTTTACTCGAGAAAGGGCTTTCTAAGCAAAATTGTGATTTTTACTTATATTAGACTAGATAGTGCCGTTTGTGTATGTTTTTTTTTTTTTTTTTTTTTTTTTTTTTTTTTTTTTTTAATTTAATCTAAATCTTAAACAATGTGATATTAACATTTGGGATGTCTTGTAAACATGTCTTGTAAACTGTGATATTTGGGGTTTTTTTTTTTTGTTTTTTTTTTTTTTTTTTTTTTTGTTTTTTTTTTTTTTTTGTTTTTTTTTTTTAATCTAAATCTTAAATAATGTGATATTAACATTTGGGACCCCATTGGAAATAAGCTCTAGGGCTTTTATGGGCTATCCTGGTGTTGTAGGGGGTCTAAGGATGACGAAAGACCAATCTTGGGTTCCGTAGATTTATTACGATAACATCTATATAAATTGGCCCTAAAATATAATAACAATATAATAAATACAATATAAATATATAATATGATTTGACAATGAAATATGAGATATTTACGAGATCAGGTAAGTATTACACTTGATAGGGAAAACACAGTTATTTCCCTTTATTCCACAAATTATTGAAAATATAGAAAAATATGATTCTACCCAAAAATAGTATAATTTCTTATTATTCAAATATCACATTAAATATGAAAATATTAATAAAGTTAATTTACATGAAATCATATAATTATAACATGATTCACAAAAGATAATCACCTGTATGTGTTACAAGGCCAAAGTGATGCTGAACAACAAGGCATCAACCTCTACATCTCTGCATGGTACATGTACAATACTAAGGCAGACAATATGGTCAATCTACAAATTAAATACAAACTATAAATACAAAATATCCATCAGCTACCTGATTCTCAAAATATACATGATACAGGTAAACAAAGGAAATCAGCTGATTGGATTTACATAATCTTTAAATAATTAATTTCACAATAATCAAACTCATATTTCAATTAAATAATATTAAAAATACTCACAGTCAGTAGATATGCAGTAAAAATACATATTCTGGACAAAGATCTTCAAAGTCACAAAATCACAGGTAAGTAAACAACATGTCTACCTAATACAAAATCTAAGGAATCACTGACCAAAACTGGTGGGAAAGTGTCATGTGTCATATACATCTTGACGCCGAGATGAACGGACGTGTTTTTGAGTAGTAGCGTAGTGGCGAAATCAACTAGTAAAGAAATGATTTGGTAGGGATAAATACTGAGATAACAATGGGGAAAGATAAGAAATCATCAGAAAAGAATTTCTATGCGGTATCGAGAGGAAAGTCCTGTGGAATTTTTAGGCAATGGAGCCAAGTAAAACCGCTTGTAGATAAATTCCCAGGAGTTGCGTACAAAGGATTTAGTACACTTCAGGAGGCTATAGCTTTTATGTGTAATGGTGATTTCCATATCAATGAAATCATGTTCTACGAAGATTCAACAAATTTGGATAATAATGAGAAAGTCTCCGAGTATGCCGCTAGACATGGAGCAGACCTATCTTCAGTCGAAGATCTAAGAAAGAAGAATGAAGAGGGTGACGCTTCGGAAAGTGAAACGGACGAGAAGTTTCTCGATGCCGTTAATGAAATTAACGTGTACGTCGATGGATGTTGCTTGAATAATGGTAACTCAGTAGGGTCTAGCAAAGCTGGTTTAGGTGTGTTTTGGGGCTTAAACCACAAATTAAATGTGAGTGAATCGATCATTCATGGAAAAAAGACTAACAACACAGCCGAACTACTGTCGGCAATAAGAGTATTAGAACAGATTAAGGAAAATAGTTTGAAAAATGTCGTCGTAAATTCGGACAGTAGATATGTTGTAGATGGAATAACCAAGTGGATTTATAAATGGAAATCCAACAATTGGGTTACAACCACTGGATCCGAAGTCGAGAACAAGGCGCTTTGGTCTAATTTGGACGCTTTGAATGATGAAGTTAAACCAAAATGGCAGCATATAGGACGAGAGTACAATATGAATGCAGATAAGCTGGCAAAACAGGGAGCCGAGGTGAGAAAACTTCCGAAGACAGCGTGGAAGTAATGGAAAAAATCAGCAGTGTGTGCAGTATATGTAGCCAGGATGCAACGAAAGATGCGCTTTCGTGTTCGTCGTGCTCTAAAAAAGTGCATTTTAAGTGTAGTTGTCTACCGAATTATCAAATAGCAGTTTTTAGGAAATCTCAGAGGAAATTTACGTGTGAATTATGTGTAGTACGCGCGGGAAATGTAGATGCAAATGTAGCTCGAAGATCATGTGGTAGTGCTAGTGAAATATCTGAAGTTAATCAATTTGTCTCTTCTGAAGTTAGTGTGCACACCGAGCAAAATTCATGCTCTGATGAAATAAAAAATCTAAGAGGAGAAGTGCTTAATCTCAAAGAATCGTTGTCATCGTTTGAATCTGAAATCTTAAAGCTCGTGTCTAATTTGTGTAGTGAAAGTAGCCAAATGAAAGAAAAAGTGTATGAGCAAAAGGTTGAAGCTTTTGAAAAAGAAAAACGGGAATTATGCGACAAAATTCAGAAAAGTGAAAATAGGGAAAAGGAAACGAAAATCCAAATGGAAAAAATCCGAGATAAGAATACGAAATTATCGTCCGAGTGCGAGAATCTCCGCCAGCATATTGCGACGAGAAAAGATGCAGAGTCGGAGTTAAGAGCCAAGTTGAAAGAAAAGGAGGTAATCATAGCCGACCTTACAGAAAAAGGGAAGCAAATTGCGGGGGAAATTCGAAGTAACCCTCCTGAAAGCACAATAAAGGGCATACCTTCAAACGTCTCAGGGGAAACAGAAGAGATCGTAAGAAGCAGTGTCAGCGTGAGCAACAGATTTGAACGACCGGCACAGAAAACAGCAAATGGTAGTCAGAGAAAAGTTAAACAAGATGCTGTGTACGTCAAGGGTTATCGGGAGCCATTATCAAATTCATTTCGAATGAAATTTCGTTGGGAGAATTAGTCCTTCCATAGCGTGGAGCAGGCCTTCCAATTTGAAAAAGCTATGAGACATGGAGACCGATATGCCGCCCAGAAAATTATGCAGGCACCGCACGCAGGAATCGCGCAGAAAATAGGTCGCCGAATTAAACTGCATCCGCTATGGGACAAAGAGAAGGAAGACATTATGTATAGGATGCTCCAAGTAAAAGCGAGGCAATGCAAGGCGTTCTGTGACGAATTACAGAAATCATCACAGAAGTCTATATTAATTGACAGTCTTGATGAGTATTGGGGGATAGGCCGGGATGGATCAGGGAAAAACGTCATTGGAGCTATGCTAATGGATATCAGGTTGGAGGTGGAAGAGCGACACAACATGCCCGCTGTCACGATCATCGGGAGTTCTTTGATTAAGAATTTGAGAGGTGACATATTTTACCGCGATTTCAGGACCGATGTTCGTAAGGCTTATACTATTCCTGAAGCCAGATCCACCTTAAGAGATGTCCGAGAACAGCCAAATGTCATCATATATCAGCTCCTTTCAAATGACATGAAAACTAAAACGGAAAGTGAATGTTTGACGGACCTACAAAACTTGTTACCGAGACTAAGGAACTGAAGAAAGGTGCCAAAATTGTCATCTCCTTGCCGCCGAATAGAGGGGACAGTCCATGCCTTAATCATAAAACAAACATTATCAACGCGACTGTGAAGTCCATATTTGCAGAGGACCGCGGGGTGTTCGTATGTGACAACTCAAATCTTTCATACAGAGGCGAACCGGACGCGCGCTACATATGTAACGACGGGGTGCATCCGACCCCCGCAGGGGAAAGGGTGTTATTTGGCAATATCCGACAGGCCATAGCGCGAGTCTTGACACGTTAGTTGGAGTACAAAAAACTACTTTGATTGCCAGATGACGGAGTCAATATTGAAAGAACAACAACTTTTCTTAGAAAGACTACTTTGTAATTAATCCTTATTATTGAGCCATAATTGCATAGGAGAGAGAGAGAGAGAGAGAGAGAGAGAGAGAGAGAGAGAGAGAGAGAGAGAGAGGAGAGAGAGAGAGAGAGAGAGAGAGTACTATTAGACATACAATTAATTCATGAGAGAGAGAGAGAGAGAGAGAGAGAGAGAGAGAGAGAGATTTCTACATTTTATACTTGTTGATTTTCAGCCACTACTGCATATTAGATTGATCTACAGAGTATATTTGAAAATAATCATGCCGCTAGAAGTAACTTACAAGAAGCGGTTGAGGTTAAGTCATTGGAATATCGAGGGTTTTAAGGGTTCTGGATCAAATAAATTTGAGGATGAGGGGTTCATTCACAATATTATTGAGGATGATATTATTACGTTAACGGAGACCCATGCTGGTCCGGATGCTATGTTAGACGTAACAGGTTTCTGGACTTATTCCACGTGCCGTGCGAAACATCGCAAGGCTAGGAAGTTCTCGGGAGGGATAGCAATATTGATTAGGGAGTGCCTACGCGGGGGAATAGAAATACATAAAACTTCTGCAGATTTAGTATGGGTCAAATTAAAAAAGTCTTTTTTCAACTTTCGTGAGGACATGTTCATAGGGGTAGTTTATATAAGTCCACAAAATTCTCAGTGTACTAAAGATTTGTCGGAAAGTACATGGATAGATTTGGAAAGGGATGTTAGTCGCTTCGTAGAAATGGGAAAAGTCCTGTTAATGGGGGATTTCAATTCAAGGGTGGGTAACTGTTCCAACGACTATGTTACCAATGATGATAATGATTTCTCTCCTCTTGGCGATAACTACATATCAGACATAAGTGTTAGAAAAAGATCAAGTATGGATGAGAATGTTAATGAATACGGAAAGAAATTATTAGAAGTTTGCAGGAATGCTAGGTTGAGAATTTTAAATGGACGAATGTTAGGAGATCTGAGCGGTAGACTAACTTGTTACCAATGGAATGGAAGTTCTGTCGTGGACTATTGTATTGCTGATGAGGACCTTCTCGGGTTTATTGAATATTTCAAAGTTCATGATTTAGATGACACATTGTCCAATCATTGTAAAATTTCGGTACAAATTCCCTCCGATATCGAAATAATTAAAGACATCATACCATTAGTAGAATTTAACTCAACCCGATGGTCAGAAGATGTAGCTTTTAGATTTAAAACAAAACTAGAATCGATTGAAATAAAAGACCAATTTGAATTATTAAAAAGTAGTATTGACAACTGGGACACGAACAAAATCGTTCAAACTTTTACGGAAACCCTCCGCCAGGCAATGCCTGTTGTTCAGAAGAAAAATGGAAAAAAGAAGAAAAGATGTAAGACAAAAAAGTGGTATGATTCAGAGTGTAGGGATCTAAAAAGATCTGTAAACAAGGCAAATAGACAACTGATTAAATCACCCTGGGATGTAGATACCCGTGAGTCTTTCTTTAGGCTACGTAAGCAATACAAAAAATTACTCAAATTTAAAACGAATGACTTCAGAAGGAAAATAGTACAAAGACTAGATGGCTACTGTTGCAAGCAACAGACGGATTCCTCCTTTATTAGACCTTCCTCGGAACTGAAGTGCTAAAATCCGAATAAAGAAGATGGAAAAAAGAATAGTTGCTTAAGTACCATATTAACTTCAGCAAATGAGTCAAAACAGCTTATGTCTAATTTGGGACTCTTATTTATTTATCAACAAAATAGAAGAAAAAATAATAAATACCTTTCATGTTTACGAAAGCTTTAAACTCCATGCACAATCAATATCTAATCCTTTACAATGACTTTCTCAAAAAAGAATTGCACAATGATTTTGCAATGAGATAATGTCTATTAATAGAAAATGACATCAACATGACACTATTGATATGTAATGCTACTAAGAATAAAAAAGAAAGAAACAGAGAACAAGAATAAAAGAGTTATCTATCTTACTATGTAAAGTTCAGAATATATATAAGAAGTACCACTTGTGTGAAGAATATATAGTTAAGGACAAAATCCTGTGTATTCTACAATAGTAAATGTTTGTTATGACCTTGAAAAAGTTAATTTGACCTTTAACCAAGGTCATGGATAAAAGAGAAGCATTTGAATTTATTCTCATCATGAGTCCTCTTAATCTAATCAAAGCTCAATATTCTATCGACAAAAGTCTGTTGTAACCTTGAAATCAAACAAATGACCTTGGGTCAAGGTCAAGGTGAAAGGACTTGATGCAAGAAATATTTGCGCCAAGTTTGAACTCTCAAGGTCAAATGGTCTTTGTTTTATAGGCAAAAGTTTGTTGTGACCTTGAGAATCAAAATTTGACCTTGGGCCAAGGTCAAGGTGAAAGGGCTTGACTCAATGATTGTATTTATGAAGTTTGAACTGTCAAGGTCAAATAGTCTTTGTTCTAAAGGCAAAAGTTTGTTGTGACCTTGAGAATCATAATGTGACCTTGAGACTAGGTCATCATCAATGACTACCTATTAGTAGCCTACCATCCAAGTTTCAACTCAAAATCTCAAAAACTGTAGAAATTGGCACTGTGCCAATTTAAAGTTCCATTTTCAACTTGGAATAGCGCGAAAACCGTAAATATTTTATCGAGCATGTAAGCATAAAAAAGTTTTCAATTTTCCCAAAGAATATTTTAAAACAAATTTCGTCCAAATCGTACGGTTAGTTTAGGAGTTATAAGTGTTTAAAGATTTGACATTTGATGACCTCCAGCGGGGGCATTGGTGAACTTATCGACAAACAAAAAATAGTTAAAGAAGATCTTGGTATGCTCTTTCTGATGGTACCATCCTTTTTGGTCTGTGTTAAAAGACCTTTGAATAAAGTCTCTGGAAATGATGAGGGGGTAAGAATAAAAATAATAATAATAAGAATAATAATAAGAACTAGATGGCTACTGTTGCAAGCAACAGACGGATTCCTCCTTTATTAGACCTTCCTCGGAACTGAAGTGTTAAAATCCGAATAAAGAAGATGGAAAAAAGAATAGTTGCTTTTGTACCTAATTCACTTCAGCAAATGAGGCAAAGGAGCTTATGTCTAATTTGGGACTCTTATTTATTTATCGACAAAATAGAAGAAAAAGATGATAAATACCTTTCAAGTTTAGGAAGGCTTTAAACTCCTAGATCTATTCTATCCATTTTGATTCCTTTGAAATTACTATCCCAAAAAGAATTGCACAATGAATTAGCAATGAGAAAATTTCTATAAATAGAGAATGACAACAGCATGAAAGTACAGACAAGTAATGCTACTAAGATAAAAAAAGGAAACATAGAACAAGAATAAAAGAGTTATCTATCTTACTATGTAAAGTTCAAATAAGAAGTACTACTTGTGTGAAGAATAAATATTTAAGAACAAAATCCTATCAATCCTACAAGAGTAAATGTTTGTTATGACCTTGAAAAAGTTTATTTGACCTTGAACCAAGGTCATGGATGAAAGATAAGCATTTTAGTTTATTCTCATCAAGATTTCTTTTCATCTATTCAAAGCTCAATATTTTATCAACAATAGTCTGTTGTGACCTTGAAATCGAACAAATGACCTTGGGTCAAGGTCAAGGTGAAAGGACTTGATGTAAGGAATATTTGGGCCAAGTTTGAACTCTCAAGGTCAAATGGTCTTTGTTCTATAGACAAAAGTTTGTTGTGACCTTGAGAATCAAAATTTGACCTTGGGCCAAGGTCAAGGTGAAAGGGCTTGGCTCAATGATTGTATTTATGAAGCTTGAACTGTCAAGGTCAAATAGTCTTTGTTCTATAGGCAAAAGTTTGTTGTGACCTTGAGAATCATAATGTGACCTTGAAACTAGGTCATCATCAATGACTACCTACTAGTAGCCTACCATCCAAGTTTCAACTCAAAATCTCAAAAAATGTAGAAATTGGCACTGTGCCAATTTAAAGTTCCCTTTTCAACTAAAAATAGCACGAAAACCGTAAATATTTTATCGAGCATGTAAGCGTATAAAAGTTTGCAAATTTCCCAAAGATCAATATAAAACAAATTTCGTTCAAATCGTACGGTTAGTTTAGGAGTTATAAGAGTTTAAAGATTTGACCTTTGATGACCTCCAGCGGGGGCTTATGTGAACCATTTGACAAGAAAAAAAATTTCATTCAAGATTTTCATATGCTCTTTCACATGGTACTTTCCGTTTTTTCATATGATGCTGTACTTTTTTGTAAAGTGTCCGGAACGGTTTTGGGGTAAGAATAATAATAATAATAAGAATAATAATAAGAATAAAGAAAAGACAATACAATAACAGAAAGGATTCCGACGGAAGTCGGAATCCTTAACTAGATGGCTACTGTTGCAAGCAACAGAAGGATTCCTCCTTTATTAGACCTTCCTTGGAACTGAAGTGTTAAAATCCGAATAAAGAAGATGGAAAAATGAGTAGTTGCTTTTGTACCTTATTCACTTCAGCAAATGAGTCTTAAGAGCTTTAGTCTAATTTGGGACTCTCATTTATTTATCAACAAAATAGAACAAAAAGATAATAAATACCTTTCATGTTTACGAAAGCTTTATACTCCATGATCTATCAATTCTAAATCCTTTAATATTACTATCTCAAAACAGAATTGCACAATCATTTTGACATGAGAGCATTTCTATAAATAGAAAATGACAATAGAATCAAAATACAGCCAAGTAATGCTACTAAGAAAAAAAAAACAGAAACAAAGAGTAAAAGAGTTATGTTTCTTATACTATGTTATTTTCAAATAAGAAAGACTACTTGAGTGAAGAATAAATAGCGTAGGACAAAAACTGCTAATTCTACAAGAGTGAGTTTGTTATGACCCTGAGAATGATCATTTGACCGTGAATAAAGGTCACGGAAAAAAGATAAGTATTTGAGGTAATTCTTTTCAAGATTGATCTTAATCTGATCAAAGCTCAATATTTTATCAACCAAAGTATGTTGTGACCTTGAAATCGAACAAATGACCTTGGGTCAAGGTCAAGGTAAAAGGGCTTGATGCAAGGAATATCTGTATTAAGTTTGAACTCTTAAGGTCAAATAGTCTTTGTTCTATAGGCAAAAGTTTGCTGTGACCTTGCGTAACAAAATTTGACCTTGGGTCAAGGTCAAGGTGAAAGAACTTGGCTTAACGAAAGTATGTATGAAGTTTGAATGCTGAAGGTCAAATAGTCTTTGTTCTATAGGCAAAAATATGTTGTGACCTTGAGAATCGACATTTGACCTTGAAAGTAGGTCAACATTAAATGACTACCTATTAGTAACCTACCATCTAAGTTTCAACTCATAATCTCAAAAACTGTAGAAATTGGCACTGTGCCAATTTAAAGTTCCATTTTTAACTTGATATAGCGCGAAAACCGTAAATATTTTATCGAACATGTAAGCGTAAAAAAGTTTGTAAATTTCCTAAAGAACAGTTTAAGATAAATTTCGTTCAAATCGTACGGTTTCTGTAGGAGTTATCAGAGTTTTAAGATTTGACCCTTGGTGACCTCTAGCGGGGGCATATGTGAACTTTTCGACAACAAAAAAATTTTCAATTCAGATCTTTGTATGCTCTTTCACATGGTACTATTCATTTTATCACATGATGCGGAACTTGTTTGTAAAGTGTCCGGAACGATGAGGAGGTAAGAATAATAATAAGAATAATAATAAGAAGAAAGAAAAGACAATACAATAACAGAAAGGATTCCGACGGAATAGTCGGAATCCTTAATAAAGAAAAGACAATACAATAACAGAAAGGATTCCGACGGAAGTCGGAATCCTTAATAAAGAAAAGACAATACAATAACAGAAAGGATTCCGACGGAAGTCGGAATCCTTAATAAAGAAAAGACATTGCAATAACAGAAAGGATTCCGACGGAATAGTCGGAATCCTTAATTAAACGACTGTAATTCAAATAATGCAAAGGAATACTGGGGAATAGTGGACGAACTTAAACATCTAAACTCAAATGTAAATATAAAAAACGCAGCTTCCATCTCAGAGGGAAAGTGGCTTAAACATTTTAAAAATCTTCTATATCAGACAGAGAGCTCACAAGAACAATTAAATTCCATCGAACTGTTGAAGGAAATTGAAAAAATAGAGGCCTCCGAATCCCCAGCTCAAAATGAGGGAGGATTGAATTCGGAGATCACAGAAAAAGAGATACACTCGGCCATAAAAATACTAAAAAGCAGTAAATCGAGTGGCTTAGACGGAATTAAGAATGAAATGCTTAAGGTATCTGTACATCTAATTCTACCAATTTTGAAACAACTTTTCAATAAAATCTTACAAGAGGGTACCTTTCCGGAAAGCTGGAGTAAAGGATATATTGTACCGCTACATAAATCAGGCGATAAGAGTGATCCAAATAACTATAGGGGTATCACTATAAATAGCTGTCTGTCTAAGGTATTCACAGCGATCCTTAATAACAGATTACAAAATTTCCTAGAGAATAAGAATATAATCGATAAACATCAAATTGGGTTTTCCAAGAAAAGTCAAACTTTAGATCACATGCTTGTTTTGAAGACCCTCATTGATAAATATAAAGATTCGAACCAAAAACTATATTTCGGCTTCGTAGACTTCCAAAAAGCCTATGATACAGTGTGGAGGGAAGGTCTATTGTACAAATTACAAATGAATGGTATTAAAGGAAATTTTTACAATATTATAAAGAAAATGTATGCCGTCTCTGAATGTTGTGTAAAAATTGACGATAAATTAACTGAGGGTTTCCTTAATAATATCGGCGTGAAACAAGGGGAGGTAATGAGTCCCCTACTTTTCAATATTTATATTAACGACATCCTAAAATCTATAAGTGATGAGGACAGCGCGAGTCTAAACAATTCAAATTTAAAGTGTCTACTATATGCGGACGACCTTGTTCTTATTTCAACATCGCTAGATGGTTTACAACGGAAATTTGATACGTTAAGCGATTATTGTGACAAATGGCGACTTCGAGTAAATGTGAACAAAACTATGGTAATGCCAATAACAAAATCTGGTCGACCTCTGGCGGGTACACAGAATATAAAATATAAAGGTCACGACCTTGAGTATACAAATACTTATAAATATCTCGGCATTGTCTTCGACTCTTCGGGAAATTTCAATCAAGCGAAACTTAATATGAATGAACGTGGAAATAAAGCTTTATTCAAGCTCAAATCAGTAATTGACCGGGACTTCTTATCGCCTAAAATAAGTCTAGACCTTTTTGATAAGACAGTAAAACCCGTTTGCCTATATGGTTCAGAAATATGGGGGAGTGTAACTATGAAAAATAATAGTGCTTATGATTTTGTAAAATCTTCCTGTACGAAATTACCAATAGAAAAAATAAACATCGCGTTTTGTAAGTGGTTACTCGGAGTTAATAAATATGCATCTGTCTTTGGGGCATTAGGAGAATTAGGTAGATACCCATTTATACTTGATGTGCTAAAAGGTACAATCAGATATTGGCTAAAACTCCAAGATAAGAGAAAACCAAATCATTAATTAATGACTGTTTGTGCGAAGCTGAACTCATTGACATCAATAACGGACATTCCTGGATAACATGGGTACGATATATTTGTGGGATTTTCGGTTTTAGTGATATTTTGAGTATAAATACTAATATTCTTGAATCTGAATTGAGAGGGAAATTCCATTCATTTTGGTTGGATTCGATCAATAACAATTCAAAATTAAGAACTTACTGTAAAGTTAAATATAATTTACGATACGAAGATTATTGTGATCAGTTGAACTTTAAAGACAGACGTCTTCTTACGAAATTTAGAATAAGTGCCCATGACCTTCATGTGGAGACAGGAAGACATAAAAGACCTATAACACCTTTGGACAGACGAATATGTCATTTCTGCTCATCATCAGAGATCGAAGATGAGTTCCACGTGATGATGAAATGTGAACGTTATGAAATGAAAAGAAACGAAGTGTTTACTCTTATTACTAATACGTGTCCACGATTTTCTGAATTAGCCGAAATGGATAAATTTAATTTCATTATGAATTGCAACGATGATATTCTGAAATTTTGTATCGACCTTTTAAGACATATATTTTGTACGCGATCAAACCCGAGAAGGCCTTAAAGTCCCAGTTTTAATAAGTACAATAATATTATTGTTATTTGATGTCTGAATCCAGACCAATGTACACTGTCTTGATAATTCTAAGATATGTGTTACTGGCGCATGTATATGTTTATCGATCTATTCATATTTATAATATTTTTTCGTTATTTGTGATTTCTTGTGTGTGTCTACATGTATGTACTGAACTGCATAATGACTTTTATGATGAGTTTAATGCAATAAAGAATTTGAATTTGAATTTGAATTTGTGAAGGTAAGTAACCAATAAAAAGAGTTGTACAATACACTGTAATGGACAATGACCAATGACATGCATGATAATATGTAAATGGCCCTTACTGACCTTTGTGATGTCAGTAGTACAAAAATAGATAGACATAGTGTCTATATATAGGGGATTTCCCTTCTAAATATAGGATATAAAAGGTAAGTTTATACTCAAAGGAATTTCAAGCATTTAGATGATTGCAACATAAGGTAAGTATAATAATTCAAAGGTAAGTAAATCTGCAAGAAAATAATACAAAATACTGGATATTTATTACTTAGCAGTAATAAATGACACTACTACACTGGTAAGCAATGTCTTGTAAACTGTGATATTTGTTTTTTGTTTTGTTTTGTTTTGTTTTGTTTTTTTTTTTTTGTTTTTTTTTTTTTAACTAGTCATGTGGATATATTAACTAAAAATTGAAAATTGAGTAATATTACTGATAGGGATGCCAAATATGTAAAAGTTTTTTCCATTGTTTTTCAACACAGATTTTATTTGTATATGTTATTGACATTGTTTTACCGAATAAATATCTATCTAAAATAGACAAACAGACCTTGTCCTTTTGGACTTTAGCAAGGCATTTGACAAGGTCTCCCATGAAAAGCTCATCCTCAAGCTTCACCAATATGGAGTAAGGGGCCAGATTCTAGGTTGGATTCGAGCATTTCTGAGCAACAGGTCACAACAAGTAGTTGTTAACGGGATAAAATCGGATTCAATACCGGTAACCTCCGGAGTCCCTCAAGGATCAGTACTCGGTCCGATTCTGTTTCTGGCCTATATTAACGACCTCCCAGAAAATGTTACATCTCAAGTTCGTCTTTTCGCCGATGACACTGTTGTGTATCTCACCATCCAGTCCGATTATGATGCCCAAGTTTTGCAACACGATCTTCGCAAGCTTGAGGCCTGGGAAGCGTTATGGGACATGAATTTCAACCATATTAAATGTCAGGTCATTCATGTGTCCACCTCAAGGAATCCTTTTAAGTCAGTGTACACATTACATGGTCAGGTACTGGAGACAACATCTTCAGCCAGGTACCTTGGAGTGGACATATCAAATGACCTAACCTGGAAAACTCACATTGACAGGATTTCAGCGTCAGCTAATAAGGCCTTAGGCTTTCTGAAGAAATATCCGGGTGAACCACCAGCAGCTCAAATCTACCGCCTATAAGGCCTTGGTCAGACCTCAATTAGAGTATGCCTCATCACAAAAATAAAATTCACCAGATTGAGATGGTCCAGAGGCGAGCTGCGTGGTGGGTCACTCGTGATTACACACCCACATCATCAGTCACCTCCATGCCAAATCATCTGGGCTGGAGAACCTTAGAGCAAAGAAGGAGTGATGCTCGGCTCATCCTTTTTCACAAAATTGTTAATGCCGCAGTAGCAATCCCCAACTCTCAACTTATCCCTCCAGCTCGTCCCACCCTTTATACTCACAATCTTTCCTTCCGACAAATTGCTACCACTAAAAATGTATATAAATACTCCTTTTTTCACTGAACCGTTTCCCACACAACATGGTCTCACTTCCTCTTGAACCCTTCAAAGGGTAGTGAGCAAAGTCATACACCTTAAGCCATAATGCTCCAAGTTTGTTTTTATCTTTTAATTGTACATTCCTTACTTTCTTCCTTTTATCCCATAACAAGTAACATATCCTGCATCTTTCTTTTGCAAATTATCATATCTTTGCTTTTACCTTTTAATAGCGTGCGCACAGGTCTATGCAGAGTACTCAGTAATGAGGATGCATAGTACTGAGAGATAGATAGATATGAATTCTTTTCAAATATTATGACAACAAAAGAGGAATTAGGACTTAATCTTATGATAAATGTATATCAATAGCAAAAATTTAGCAATGTTTCGAAAAGTCCAGGGGGGTCCGGAAAGCCCCCCCCCCCCGCCTGACCCCCCCCCTCCCCCCCCCCCCCCCCCCCTCTGGATCCGCGCTTGCCTTGACTCAAGGATCTGTTTATAAGTCCTTGATACAATGTACACAACATTTGGACATTTTTCAAAGAGTTTATCAAGAAATTTTTTTCTTCAATGTTGTTTACGCAGAACATTATTGTAAAATTACGTATTTTTCATATTCTACCTATCAAGTACTACGTACACCTATATATCACATGACCTATCATTAATGAAATATTCCCGCGTTTCGATAGTTAATCTGAAAACGTTAGTGTTGTCATGTGATGATTTAATCGTATTTATAATTTCAGTCCTGAGCGCCTCAATTTTTTTTCAAAAACATTTTAGGTGATTTGTTCAAAATATTTGTTCTAAAATCGAAACATTTTTGGTGATTTGTTCGATTTTGATCGAAAGTTATAAACATATTTGTTTTATCATTATTTTTATGCTCTGAAGTTAAGTCTGCCACTTGAGTTTTTCCAGATGGCTTAATTGACAATGCGAAATTGCACTGCTGTGCACAGTCACAGGTTTCCACGTTATTTAAATAATGCTTTGGCTAATAATTCTCTTTAGCATTTTTTTCATGGACGGTCATGTCATTTTTGGAACGCTCTTAGTATAAGAGAGAAAGTAATTTTGACATTTTTAATCCAACACAGCAAAAAATTCGCTTGCCAGACTGGTCGATTATCTCTTAACAACATTAAGAACTTAATGAGTCTGCTGTCGACAGTCACCAATCAAGGCCTCAGAGAACAACTCCAATGTAATTTTTTGTATTGTTTTGGTTTTTTTCATCGTCAGTTTTAGTCTGTAAACAAATGTTCTTTTAAGCTTGACCCCCCGCCTTCTGAAATCCTTGATCCGCCACTGAAGTTTCTGTGTTCTAATTAAAGGATATTTTCATCTGCAATTGTATGAAATTATATCTGTTAAAGGTTAAAGTAACCGGCAAAAAATTGTAAAATATTGGACATACATGTAGAAATCATGGCTAATTCAGTGAAATTATGGGGGGGGGGGGGCTGCGGCATCTTACCATATCTTATGTTTGAGTGATCAGGTTTGTTGTTTGTTAAAACGTAATATTTCCATTTCCAACTTTCATCAATCAAACTTATATGTATGTGGATGTTGCATATGGAGATACATGTACTTGGTGCAATATGGTTCTTAATTATGCAGGTAATGTTGCCATCGAGGTGAGCTCTGTCATCTTTGATGACACTGTTTATTTCTATGAATGATATTGAGGTCGTTTCACAGCGAGAAAAATGTTCATGTTGATTCTGGCAGGTCAATTATGAAAATGAGAGACAGACGTCAAAATCTATAGCAATGAGCCCTGCTACCCCTTTCCCCTAGCTAACCCCAGATATTTGAGCATGTACATGCCTTACCATCGAGTACTGTCCCTTTATGCCTTGTTTAGTTTCTATGAATTAAGTGATACACCTTGTCAAATGCCTATATGTAAATTAATGTAAGTTATATTAAATTTGAGGAGCACGGCGGATCTATACCATTGGTTCGCGAAGATGCAGGTAATCACTTGCACGGTTCCACGGTAATTTCAAGAATTACTAGTTATAAACTAGAATGGGTCTCCTGACTTTGAGCAGAGTAGGATACTTTGTTTTCCCTTGAAAATAAAATGCAAGTTTCATCCTTTGATCATGGGATGAACTCCCGAAGTGATCTGACATTCATGATAGTGATTTTTTTTTTTCCTATCTGTAAATTGCATGTTATGACCTCTTACTTTGATAATTGACAAATGCCAGTCTTTCACCACGAGCTACTCATACGCAAAGTTTGATAAAAAAATAAGATGTAATCCATGACTCTTATAATTTCCACAAGCTTAAAAACAAACACACCAACTCACCAATGCAAATGAGTCTCAGATTGTGTATAACAATATCATCTCGGCAACCATTTGAACAAGGTTGCACGAGAGAAATGGTGTATCTCTTTTCTGCAGGGGCATGGTTTTTTGTTGGGTTTTTTTTTTTTTTTTTTGGTTTTTGTTTTGTTTTGTTTTTTTTTTGTTTTGTTTTTTTTGCATGTACTTTTATACAAATTTTTAATCCAAAAATAAACACAAAGTCTCTGCTATTCTACTTTATTTACTGTGCTTTACAAGATCAACAGCATTTAAACGAAAATACAAGCAACGTCTTATAATAAAAAAAAAAAAAAAGAACACTACAGTTGAACCTGACCTTCAGCCATTTTCTACTTTCTCTGTTTGACATTTATTTGTTCTTGTTTCCTCTGGTTGTGATCCAAATTGCATTTCAAAGAAAAGTTTTTGAATTCTAAATTTCGCCAGTGCTCTCTCGCGTGGATTTGTGAGTTTCTTCAGTTCTGACGTCACGTACTTTCCGAAAATGACGTCCTCGTCTTCGCTTTCATCATGTTTCTCGACTGTTCCATAATGTACAATCACTGGATCAGAAACATTCGACCTTGACCTTTTGGTAGGTGGAGCCTCTGTCTGGTCTTCGTTTGAAAATACCGACAAACCTGACGAGTCGTCTGCTATGTCCATTTCCACCACGACGTCATCTGAGTGACTGCTGACACCCATCTGAGAAAATGAAATTGGTATATTCATACGCATAATATACTGGAATTCATATAGTATTACTGTGAGTATATCTGTTTAAAAATTTGAAATTGTTACTTCTTAAAGTAAGTGCCAGTTGTAACAATTATGACAAATGTTCTCTCTGTACAGGTCTTTGTTTCTTTCAACCGTCTCTAAAAATTAACTTTAGCCCTTTGCCGTGTGGAACTCGTAAAAAAGTTCCCCTTGAGGAGTTTGACAGTAAGTGCTTTGAATATTTTTCCATGACATAGTCGCCATAGTACTTTCTATAACTCATCTGTATCAAATTTAATGCCCTTTGCCGTATGGAGCTCGTAAAAAAGTTCCCCGCGAGGGGTTTGACAGTAAGTGTTTTGAATATTTTCCCCTGACATTGTCGCCATAGCACTTTCTATATAGACATAACCTCATACAATTAATGTATTTTATATATTGTTTTCATTTTCGTGCGTGAACATCGACGGCGGTTGTGGCTAGCCAACAGGGGATGCTTACTCCTCCCGAGCACCTGGTCCCATCTCTATAGCTTGCTAGGTGTGCGTGGATGGTCAAGTTTGTGCTCTATTGTGAGCGCTGTTGAGATTATCGTCAGGATCTTCTTTTACTCATTTGTGTCACACTTATGCCCTTTGCCGTGTGAGGCTCGTAAAAAGTTCCCCGCGAGTGGTTTTACAGTAAGTGTTTTGAATATTTTTATCTGACATTGTCGCGATAGCACTTTCTATATAGACATAACCTCATACAATGCATGTTTTCATTTTAGTGCGTGAACATTGACGGCGGGTTCGGCTAGCCAACAGGGGATGCTTACTCCTCCCGGGCACCTGGTCCCACCTCTAGCTTGCTAGGGGTCCGTCGTTACTCAAGTTGGTGCTCCATTGCGATCGCTGTTGAGATTATTGTCGGGATCTTCTTTTAAAACTTATTAGAAAATCAGGAAAATATGGAATCTTCGTAAACATCATATTACAAATGAGGAAGGATCTTTTTAACCTCAAGAAAATTAAAAAAAAACTAATTAAAAATAGGAAAAGTAGAAATATTTGCAAACTGTGTTTTCGTCAGTAGACTCTTACATCCCATATGATAATACATGATGTAAAAGAGGGACTTTTCTTATCTTGAGTTTATGGGGGGATAGAAAAATGAAAAATACTTGCAAATTATTTTTAAATATATATCAGTTATCATTTACGTCAAGGGCTTGCCATGATAAAATCTTGATAAAATAGCGTTTTAATCTCTCTCTCTCTCTCTCTCTCTCTCTCTCTCTCTCTCTCTCTCTCTCTCATTTACACATATACATATAGCATACGGGTTCTGCAATCTCCTGTGACATAAATAAAGCATACCGTGTTGGAATACATGTAGGTAGACCTAGGCGTGATTTGGTCCCTAAGAAACTCATCCAAGTCCTTGAAGAACGGCCATTGACTGCAGTAGACCTTGACATCTCCAGCATTCATAGCTTTTGACCTATTTTCCTTCATTAGTTCTCTTGAGTAATATCCCCTTAGATACGTCAGTTTGCCCTTAACCTGATCAGCTGTAATATATACAATAATATCAAGATTTTTTATGTCATTTTTCATTATTAAAATTTTTAACAAAGAATAGCTTTTCTTCTTTCATTTTCTTTTACACGCTTTATTTATCTATTTATTTATATATTTATTTATTTATTTATTTATTTACTTATTTATTGATTTATCTATTTATTTATTCATTCATTTCATTTATTTATTTATTTATTTATTCATTTATTTATTTATTTATTTATTTATTTATTTATTCACTTCTCTTAATCCAGACTTAATTCGATCATATCGGTTTCTTTATATTTATATCGTTGGACCTGACAAAACTCTTCCCAGCTATCTAGAACAGTTGGTATGACCTTACCTGTACATTCTATTCCGAACTCCGTGATAAGTTTTCTTCTAATCCTTTCTATTATCTGTGACCTTTTTTCTTTTGAACAAATAGATGATACATGGACGTCCCACAAACACGGTTCTGATTTGTACCATTCTATCAAGCGAGTCACCTCTTCACTGGATAGTTGTAAATTTTCTTTGTGCTTCTTTATCAGCCTCGACATTCCTAGGCCTTTTGCTTTTTGTGTGCATGTGCTCCGCGAATGTGTCTGGTACAAAATGTTTTGCATACGTGTTCTCTGTGTGTAACGCGCCGGATCAATCAACCCTGAGCGTGACTCATTCGCATGTATGAATGCATAAATGTTTTCATTGTAAACATGCGCGCCCTGCTGTTTATATTGATTCACCGCTATAGCTAGAATATAACCATGATACTCGTCTTTTGAAATGGATAAAGATTGTCAAAGATGTCAATGGCTGTATTGATTTGGTGCTGTAACTCAATATCACATATATGTAAAGCTTATTAGGTGACTCATTACCGGCATAGTATATATATAGGATCTCAAATGAATTTTCATTTCATACGATGTATTATGAAACGAGTTGTGTGTTTTATATATCCCCGAGCCTTGGCGAGGGGATATAAAACGCACAACGAGTTTCATAATACATCGTATGAAATGAAAATTCATTTGAGATTCTTTTTATCACATGATATTGCCTAAAAATGTGTATTTCCAACGTGAAATCAACGTTTCCGAGAACTACAGAGGCGAACCACGCCGTGATCTTGAGGTCGTCTGCTACGCCATGAGAAGTAGTGTCCCCATCGTATAGATATTCTGGGCGTAAGAGAATAGTATTTCAATTTTGAATAGTATTTTAATGCAAGAATTAATTCAACAACAACATTTTTAATCACTGATATTGATTCTTGGTCTGAATTTAATAGTTGACCGATATTCGAAAGGTCACATTTGTCAAGGTTTATGTGATTCGGTTCCAAACTTGACCAATCGCATTCAAGCAGAGCGATATGTAACGTGTTATCATATCATATATTTATGAAATGGCTTTATGAAACTGAATAACGGGTGTATCATGTGATAAATACAGATATATATATATACCGGTTGATGTTATATCATCGTCATTGTGTTAGAGATTAATTTAGATTAATTTTTCACAGGTATATTTGATACAACTGATTTATCGTCTAAATAAGACTCTTCCTCGTAAAAGTTTACGCAATCATTTGTACAGACATTCAAATATCTCTGGACAACAAGATAACATGTACAAGAAAGGAGGGGACCTCCAACAACACCCGGTTGCCGTACCAACAGCAAAATCCCAAAAAAACACTCACTGCAAAAACACAAAGCAGACACGCACATAAAGAGAGGCAAATGGTACAAGCAATGCCAAATCACGTAGAAACCACAAACACAAATGTCCACACTTAAACCAACGAGACCAATGGGCAATCGGTGCCGACTTAGGACGGACATCTACCACGTCAGTAGCATACTGTGTAGTTATCCGGATTACGTGCGCACAACCCTCCCACTTTTCCGATTAAACGAGACCAACGGGCAATAGGTGCCGACTTAGGACGGACATCTACCACGTCAGTAGCATACCGTGTATTATCCGGATTACGTGCGCACAGCCCTCCCACTTTCCCGATTATCCAGAGGTCTCGTAGAACGTACATTTGTGATGTAAATAACTAGCTCCTCACTGTAAGGTGGCCATAGTTATCCTGGATTACGTACGCACAACCATCCCACATTTCCGATTACCCGGAGGTATCGAAGAACGCACAATTGTAGTGTAAAATAACCTCCTCACCGTAAGATGAACATACAAACAGACAGTATGATACAGGGGCACAAAAACACACAGATGGATATGTAAATGGATATAAAAAACAGAAGGCATACGGAATACAGTCCGTACTCTGTCGGCTGTAGCGAGCTCATGCATGTGAATACCTGAGGAGTCCAACTGAGTTTCAGAGAGGTTTTGACAGGGCCCGTCATGGTGTCCTATCGGTACAGTCACAAGAGTGCAATTCTTAAGAACGCGGTGCTACATTGTTGTAGATTGGTCCAGTGCCGAGCCAAGTGTCCGTCTGGTGACATATGGATCATATCCACAATATAAAAGGCGTTTAAGTGATTATAATACAATATGTCTATGATATTTCTGTCTACATTTGATCCTTCTTATTTTGTTATTTATGTCACCATAAAATACAGGTTGTGAAATACCCAAAGTAATATACTCTATTGCTTGTATGTGTCCGAATTTCAAAGAAATTGACAATAAATTTTGTAAAAATTCCAGAAAGTCTTATTAGTTTGTGGAAGCGAAAACCTTGACTTAAAAGTTTCTTCGTAATTTGTAAATTTCTACTGTGAAAATCCCAAACATCATTACATGCTTTAGCATACCAGATGAGCTGTGATATGTAGATGCCGTATGACGGTAATATTGGAACATCACCGTCAAACCAGGGAAAATTTACGATGTTGAATCCAAAATCATCTTTTTTGTCATACACACTCCATTAACAATTTTGATACTAGTATTTAGGTCCAAAAATGACGTTTCTGTGTTTGTAACGTTTGCCTTGTTAAAGTCAATTCTTGTTAATAAATATCATTTATATATTAAAACAAATAAGATTGTTGATAGTAAGAATATAATCTAGGTACCTAGAAGTACCAATGAAATATTTCCGATCATCATGTTTTCTGATAAGATTTTTGATAAATTCTTTTTCATACGTGTATGAAAATAAATCTGCAATAAGACGCACACAATTAGTACCTATATGGATTCCTACAACTTGCTGTAAAGATTCCCACCAAATCTTACATAAATGTTGTCCAAGAGGAACAAAAAGGTAATACACAGGTCACTACGTGTCCATGATCTGTATGATTTGTATTCTGCAGCGGAAAAGAAACCCTTTGATTCAGATGTACAAATGCACATTTTTCGATTAAAGCACCATTTTATGAGTTTGGAAATAGATAATTAATTTTGTCGTAAGAAAGCGTGGTGTACATATTTGGAAAGTCGTATGAAGATATCGTATTGGCTTGAAAATGTCTAGAATCGTCAATCACATCCCCTGAATTTTGAATAGACCAAAATAAGTTTACATATTCCTGTTTAGAACAGTTTAATAATATTTTGCTACACGTTACGTGCTCCTTTATTGCCGTCAGTGCTGACGTCAAATTTCTAGACAAATATGTAGTTGAGGAGTTGCTAGAATTAGCAATGTATCGAAATTTGTAAGGAGAATTGTGCAGTTTTGTTATGCAGTATATTGTTGGAAAATCCAATTTAGAAATAGGGATATTGAATAATGAAATTTCACTGTTATGATTGCTCAAAATTTAAGGGACACTTTCATTGCTTTTGATATAAGTATTTTGAGAAGAAAGTTCCGAAACTAGAAACTAAAGTTGATGTGTATTAATAGCGTCAAATGATTATGTTGTTGTTGGCTGCTTTATCTGCAGGAGCGAAGACATATTTTTTATGTAAATTACGTAATTTGGATTTGAAATATCTTTTAGATTTAGAACTTGGATTTTCAAAAAGATGAGTATTTTTGTGGAAGTTATCGATTCGAATATCAGTAATATCCAAAATGAGGTTTTTTCCAGTCATTCAGAGAATGCCATTCTACTCCTTCTGATTTATACCATCGTTTGGTATAGTTATCTAAGACTTCCTTCAGTACTTAGCGACATTTAATAAAATCAATCTTGGATGGGATTCTACACTTAGGTCTTTTTCTGAGAAGATTGCAGAGCTGCCTATCCTGGATAATTGAAAAGTCACCTGTAACCCTGTAACAATATGACCAGTTGGGATATTCAGACGATGTACATTCTCAAGAAGCAGGACTTGATTCAAGTATTTGATGTTATATCGAATAGGTTTCTTATACTTGTAGCAAATAAGAGGAGGTTCTAAATTCTCAAAATATTAAGGAATAGTACTTTGCTATTATTAGCCTGAAA
Organism: Pinctada imbricata; assembly: GCA_033119305.1. Taxonomy (NCBI): domain Eukaryota; kingdom Metazoa; phylum Mollusca; class Bivalvia; order Pterioida; family Pteriidae; genus Pinctada; species Pinctada imbricata. The sequence goes on along the minus strand of VSWD01000011.1, from coordinate 23,349,262 downwards.
TTACTTTACCTCTATGAATGACCTATTTGTTGAAGTTGCTATTGTGGAATATATGATGACATTCTCATATATGCATGTACATTGTATCACCTGAATACCTCCCCCCCCCTCGCCTTTTGACTCACAATAAGTCTCAAAACCCCTAGTAATAAATCCCCCATAGTAAGAGAGGTACTTTATTTGATTTAACTCACTTGATAAGATGAAAAATATGGATAATGACCATATCCCTGTATACAGCAAAAAATCGATAATTCAGAAAATTAGAAACCGAAGGCATACAAAATCAGGATGAAACAGGAACCAAAGCAAATAAACAAAAACCTCCACCACATGAAAAGAAGCGAACTCCCGATATGGGAGTGGTGTGATCAATCAGAGAGCGCTTTTTCAGTCCTTTAGAAGTGATGGACGAGTTTTATTGGTCAGTTGGTCAAGACTTTAACAGGAGACGCTGACTCTACCTAGGCACCTGGTCTCACCCCTCGCGGGGTCTGCATTAGTTCATTGATTGAGAATAGTACCTAATTTTGTACTAGTTACTAGAATAGCCTTTCGAGCTTCAGAACATTACAGGTTCTGACCAGCATGAGAGTGTGTATGTTTTGTACGTGTGTCAAGACGGAATAAGAGATGTACTTCCCTTCCGCTGTATCTAAACACGTTTAGTGTCGTAGCCGCTTGTAGTTTTTTGTGTTATTTTCTTTTATTATATAGAAAATGTACTGTTCCATAAGAGTGTTTTTTCTCAAATTGATTCGGATTAAATACAGAAAAAGTCTAGATGTATGGAATTTGTAGTAAGTAATTCAAATTGTAGCTTTCTTTCAATATTATATCATTTTTGATGTTTGAATATTCAAGCTATTTGTAAAAATCATCTCTATCTATTTATCTACATATACTGCTGAAAAGTGAAAATAAAAATGTTCTTCAATTCCATTATCTCAGAATCGCAAAACTGACACCATCTTTCATTTATCTGGGATGACATTTTACATACAACCTAAAATATCGTGCAATATTTAAAAAAAGTAACTACGATTTAAGTATTTTAAGTGTATACTTTTATTTGTTTTGTTATTGTTTGAATACAATTTCTAATGGTTTTCAAAACTGAAAGTGAATATTGGTTCAGTAAAAACTTCATGTCCAATGTCCTTTTGCATCGGTCCCATTCCGGTGATGAATATTGACCGGTCCCTATTGACCATTTCGAAACATTCATAACTAATTAAGGTAAAAAAAATTGTAAAAAAAAAAAAAGGTAATTCAACACATTTGAAACCATTTAATTTTACTTCAACTATGCCGCTCATGAATAAGTAGAAGGGTTCATCAATATGAACCATTTTGGATCACGGTAGACACAAAGGATGTTGCAGCTTCTTTTCAGAAAAATCATCAAAAAGGATAGGTGTACGTGACAGTTGCATTACGTATTATACTACTTTAGAAATGAAGCTCGTCTTCGTATAATTATTGGTTAGAAAAATTGTTCGTAAGATGTAAAGTATTGATTGAAGGCTTTTCATCCGATACGTACATGCATTCGACAGTAAGTGTTTTGAATATTTTTCCCTGACCTGGTCGCCATAACACTTTCTTAATAGACATAACCTCAGACAGTGCTGTGCATGCATTTAATATATAGTTTTCATTTTTGTGCATAAACATCGACGGCGGGTGCGGCTAGCCAACAGGTGATGCTTACTCCTCCCGGGCACCTGGTCCCACCCCTAGCTTGCTAGGGGTCCGTCGATGCTCAATTTGGTGCTCTATTGTGAGTGCTGTTGAGATTATCGTCAGGATCTTCTTTAACTCATTGATTTCCCAATAACATTGATTGTATCGATAATTACATGTATAAGTATGATGGTCTGCCTACCGAGATAAACAATAAGCGGTGACATTACATTAGTAGATATCTAAGGTTTGAAATATATAATTTCTTTTTGTATATGATTGTTCTCTTTTGTAGGATGACTTGAAGATTTTTCATAATCACCTTCTATTTCTGCAATGTGCTCCATAACGACATTTGAGATCATAAAACGCTTGGATAAATTCTTAAGGTTGAAAGAATTTAATAGTGCAAATACTTCTCATTTTCCTACATGGATGACTCCTCAATTTTTTCTCTTTAACGTTATACAAACGATGTGAATAAAAGAGCATAACCACCTAGACAAATGTTACACGGAGATACAAGTACCATCTTTAAACAATCAGTGCGATATGGATTCATACAGCGGACAATGCTACGCCTATGGAGAGATTTTGCTTTTAAGGATAGAAATCAGTGAATGAAATTCAAACACAAACTCCGAAGTCAGATTCCAAAAATGACAATCTTTAAAAGCTTATAAAGGCTTGAAAATATATCAAAGAGTGAATTAAAGTCAAACACATAAATCGAAACCCAGATTCCAAAATCCGCAATGAAGTTTGGAAAAAATACAGTACATAATTTTCTCACGCAAAAAGAAAAACTTGGACAACAGACGGAGACGATTACACAGCTGCACAGAAACACGAAGGACATCTTATCATAATAATAATACGGAAGGGTTCCAATTCTATACCTTCTTGAAGAAAATTTCAAACCAATTTACATGCACCAGACACCTGTTTCGAATATCAAATTCTTATCAGTGATGCTTCCAGCCAAAGTGTTTTTCTTAACCCCCCCCCCCCCAAATTAATGAACAATCTCCAGTGTAAGTGCGGAAGGCATTGCACAATGCATTGTACATGTAGATGACGCTGTCAAAATGTGCCAAACTGATATTTGATATATTACATGAATCATGTTTCATATCTATTACAATGTTTTGTATCCAAGTACATGAGACCATAAAGGAAGCACATCGCCCATCCCAATTTTCTCACGAGAAAAGAAAAATATGACAAACTGACGAGGCATTAACACAGCTCCATAGAGCTTCATAGAAACACGAAGGACAGCTTTATCTAATTAACGAGTCCAGTGGAAGTAGAATGTATTTATGTATGTAAAATAAGTTTAAACATATTCAAATATCACATATCAATCATGTTGCATATATAATGCAAGTTAAATAGAATCAATCAAAGTAAATTGGGTCCAAAAAGGAAGTTTCAATTGTCAATATTGAAATACATGTATATGTTCTCAAACTTATTTCAATTTCTCACGATTTACATATTATTTGAAAAATAGGTAGGAGGGTTCAATCATTGAAAAAATTAGATGTACACCATAATTGAAAAATGGAATTCAAATGATCCCAACACCCGCTAAACATATCATAATTACATGTACTTGTGGAATCTGTTATTACAAAATAGAGCCACAGTGACGACTGACGACCATCACATCGACAATGAGTAGGAAACAGAAAATATTTCCACAAAAAATAATACAATCAACTTAAATGACAAATATGGATAATGACCATATCCCAATACGTAGTACAAAATCGATAATTCAGAAAATCATAAACCGAAGGCATACAAAATCTGGATAAAACAGGAACCAAAGCAAACAAAGAAAAACCTCCACCATATGAAAAGAAGCGAACTCCCAATATGGGAGTGAGACCAGGTGCCCAGGAAGAGTCGGTATCTCCTGCTCGCATGCAACACCCCTCGCATCAATTCGATAGAACTGTCACATCCGGATATGATGCCACACAAAATCTTGAATTGCAAAATTAAACGAGAGGACGCCACCCTAAATTATTATTTCCATCTTTGAAAAGTGTTGGCATTGATATCAGAAACATGAATGTCTGATTAACCGCATTTATAAATGTTTGTCTAGAATGCTGCTATCTGGCTGACGAATGGACATTTTGTTTTTCTTTAGAGAAAACTTCATGTTTAATTTGATAAATCAAAGGATGAGGAATTGTAACTGTATTATAGTATATGTTGTCTTTTTATTGCAATTTTCATCCTCCAGACACGTGTTTCGAATATTTAATTCTCATCAGTGATGCTTCCTGCCAAAGTGCTTTTCATAAGCAGCCCAAATTCATTTCACTAGCGCCCTCTTGTATTATTTTTAGAATTTAAATTTCTGCATTTACTTTACAGTTGTCTTTTTGTTGATTTTACTTGATTCAGACTTATGTGTAAGGATATTGTTTGAAATGGTGAAGGTAGGATGTTGTGCATTGTAGCATTAAATCCATCTAAAAAGATAAAGATGAATGTTACAAATACATTACGTAATATATTCCGTTCGAAATGATGCTCCCTTCGTACGAGTTTGTAAGATGTAAGGTTTTGATTGAAAGCTTTTATTCCGTAACGGATTTATATTGATTTTGCCATTCCAAAATATCGATTAATGTTTATAGTTTTTGTAGATGGTAAGATAGTCCTCTTACAATGCCATACGTCACGTGAGACGGTATATGTCATTAGGTATAGAACACTTTTCTCAGTATACATATTGTTTGAACTTCATGATTATTACTTGAAACTTATCAATATCACCTTCAATTGTTCAATCATGACTTTCATTATTTTTTGCATACATCTTGAAGACGTATTTGAAGTTGAACGTGCTTAATAGAGCAAATACTTTTTATTTTTCTACATGGTTGACTCTTCGATTATCTATTTTTGCATAGCTTTACTTTCGATGTGACCTTCGTCATACTAGACGACTTAAACAAGGGAAAGGTAAATATATCTACCTTTATATGGAACTGAGCATCTTTAGACTGTTCTTCAATGAACATTTCAAATCTATTTGAAAGTCGTGTACTTGTTAATGTTCACAAGTGATCAATGTTTCGATGTTTTACTCCAACGTCGTCTTGTTGGAGATTTTTTTCCCTACACTCCTCGTTAGCGTGCACCCGTTTCCCTGGACCCTGTGATAGTTCTCTAAATCCCCGTATCTTGGTCTGGCATCTTGCGTGTGTCTTGCGCTGTGGTCACTGAAACGTCGTCATGTTGGGGATCTTCATATTATCTTAAATATAGGAGGATGGCTCAATCGGTGAGATATGTTATTTTTCAGTTGTATAATAGCAGTAACAAAACTAAAATTTTAATCATTCTAATAAGTTTATGATAACTATTGTTCATTGCTTAATGTTCAAAGCACTATTTATATGAAAGAAGCCTCTAGTCATCTTCTAAGATTGGTACGGGGACATGTCAAAAACATCTGAAGCCACAAAATACAAAATGGCATTGCTAATATCACTGTCATATGTGAATATATATTCACATTGAGCGTGTTCTCAAAAAATATTTTCTTAAATTAAAAAAAAATGGAATGGAGAAAACATCCAGAAAAAAGCAAGATTCAACATAAATGAATACCAAAAGGATAAGACATCCTACAAAATGAATGAGTGATCACAAATAACGATATCACTTTTATAAATAACGAAAATCTCCAACGGGTTCCGCATCTGCTAACAGAAAACAATTCTCTGTACTTGAAGTTCATTTCGTCATTTTTTTAAATGGACTGAAATGGAATCGCATCCTTTTGTCAATGTACAAACATACAGGAAGGGAGGGGAACACGCATGTTCCAGACGATACATTTGACTTGTACCAAGAGTTTCTTAAACATTTCATAGTTGTATAAGTAAAACATCTCCAACAAGATAACTTTCCAATGAAAACAGCGAAACGTACGATGAGCACCAAAATTCAATAAATAGCAAACAATTCGCTAAACATATGAAAACAAAAATAGCGGACACTTCGCAAAAAACCTCAACAAACAGAGAAAAGGAGGATATCGCCCGCCCAAGATAACCAACGAACAAATAAGCAAAGCACAGAAACATGTCAAGTCATTAATGAAATAATGTAAAACTGAGGGATACTTTTTACAGTGCTCGTCATGAAATCAAATCGTCCCAGGTAGTCAAAGTGCAATGCTGGAAAACTGCATTAAGTACAGTACCATGCGTAACGTCTTTTGATTACTTCGGAATCTACTTTAGATTGAAATGAGGTTCATTACAATGCTAATACTATTTCAATTCAAATTCATTTTGTACACGTAAGCTTTCTTCTGCATGCTAAACATTGAGTGTTTTTAGAAAATTCAAGCTGACAAATTATATTTTCATATGTACAATGTATGTGCTTCGTTTTGACTGAAAAAATATTAAATTCTGAATAAATCCGACACCTAGAAAGTTCTATATGAATACTTCTTTTCTAAAACTCGGTTTATATATATTAATTTTACTGTTAATGTCCATGCATATACTAGGCATTTTCTCCTCTAAGGGTTTAAGAGACTTTGAATTTGTTATGTCCATACTGTATTTGCTAGAATGGTCAAGTAGCGCCTTTTCAAAGTGATGATTGAACAACTTCGACATGATAAAAAATTCACGAAATCTGTATTATTCGCTTGATTTGCTTTATAGGATACAATATATTCTCATTTTAATACTACCATTATATACCTTTGTTCTTGATTGCCCGAGGGGACTACAATCTGTTGCCGCACACTAAAGATTCAGGTGAATATGGATTAAGTTCACTGTGTATTCAACGTATATTCTTAAGGATAGTGTAAGTGTACAGTCTTATCATTTGTTTACTGTCGGTCATGACGATTATGAAATTTAGAAATATCCCTTCCACAGATGTTAAGTGATGTTCGTAAATACCATGATCCTATAGAGAAGAGTAATTTAATTAACTTTATAGAAGAGTTGTTTCAAACGAAAGGTCGACAGTAAGTATAACTTTACATATATTTACGTGCATTTTACAAATCACTAAATTAAATGTTTACTGTAAAAAGGAATAAAAGATTACGTAATCATGTACCTAACTTTTGTTAACTTATAATGAGAACAGTACATAAAGAAATAAGAATGTGAATTTTAAATTTTTCACGTAAAAGGTTTCATAAACAATTTAACATGAATGATTTCAGTCAAAGTATAAGGTAAATAATTATGTGTACGTTATGCATTACCACATTAATGCACCTTTCAATTTCATTCAGCGAACATGAATATATGCAGATCAAACTAACAACGCAAGATTAAAGGTCAAGATTGAAAGAAATGATGGACAAAACTACAAACGTATGTGAGCAGAAGGTCGTAGTCCGTGAAAAAGACGACGATGGCGAGCACACTGTACACGATGATGATATTATCATCGATGCGGAAACTGACTACAGGAAACAGTTTGGTATAGACGGCGGATATGCATGGGTCATTGTAGTTGGGAGTTACTTGGCTCATTTAGTTATAGGTAAATGAAGACGCGAAAATAATATAACCGATTGCATCAATGTTCTTAACAGCTGAATAAGTATTATACTGAACCCAGATTTTAGAAGAGGTTCGAAAACTCTTCTTTTGAATGAGAAAAAGATATCCAACATAACAATCGTGCAGCGATACACAAAAACAACAAATAACAATAACGTACACAATAAAAAACAAATACACAAACAAAACAAAGAGGCGAAATGGAACGCTCAGACAGACAGACGAAATGGAACGCTTAGACAAAGAGACGAAATGGGACGCTCAGACAAAGAGACGAAATGGAACGCTTAGACAAAGAGACGAAATGGAACGCTTAGACAAAGAGCCGAAAAGGAACGCTCAGACAGACAGACGAAATGGAACGCTTAGACAAAGAGACGAAATGGAACGCTCAGACAAAGAGACGAAATGGAATGCTCAGACAAAGAGACGAAATGGAACGCTTAGACAAAGAGACGAAATAGAATGCTCGGACAAAGAGGACAATAAGCAAAAAAAAAGGACAAAGTCGAACATGAAAGACATGTTCAATGTTTTCTTTGTTCGAGTTTTTCAGCAATACATGTATTAATCATGACAAATATGGATAATGACCAAATCCCTGTATACAGCACAAAATCGATAATTCAGAAAATCAGAAACCAAAGGCATACAAAATCAGGATAAAACAGAAACCAAAGCAAACAAACAAAAACCTCCACCACATGAAAAGAAGCGAACTCCCCATATGAGAGTGAGACCAGGTGCCTAGGAAGAATAAGCATCCTCTGCTTGCATGCAACACCCGCCGCTTCAATTCGGTAGAATTGTCACATCCGGTAACTTCCATTTCGGAAGACATAGAGTACAATATTGGTTGGATGGTTCAAATGGTCTATGACAGAATATCATCCACCATTCTGGAGAGTGGGACATCATAGTGTATGACGAGTTCCCCATATCGACCTCAGTGATGATGTTAGTCGGTCACAAACATATCCATGACTGAGAAGCTTATCTGAAAGACGCCTAGCTCTCAGAACAAAATCCGTATATTTGATACTTGCTCTGGCATAGCGTATCAACTGAGATATGAACACGACATAAGCAGGCGATGAAGCATGTTAATAAATTAAACTCCTTACACATCCACTTATATAGATAAAAAAAATCCTTCAATTCTATTCAATAATGTTTTTTTTTTAATTTCGTCCATTTAATTTCAGGAGGCTTTATGCGAGCTGGTGGAGTCATATATCTTGAGTTGAGAGATAAATTTCAAAAACCTGCCGCTGACACAGCATGGGTAGTTTCTCTGGCTGTAACAGTGAGGATGTTGTTTGGTAATACTTTCGCGCATTCAACAGCGCGTAGCATTATTTAAATGATGTTTAATATTGGGTCTTATAATTATAACAAATTGCGACAAATATTTATGACCACTAACTATATAAGTGTCCCCATTTAATTGGAACAGAAAGAAACTGAATGCTTCGGATGTCTTAGATAAGATAATTCAGGTGCCAAGGGATGTGATTTGCAAATTTGATGGTGAAACGGAACGATCTCATATTCCTTACTTCATGTATTGGCGTTCGTACTTCCTGTTCTGGTGCGGCTTCTTTGGCGGTCTGTTGGATCGTTCTGTACGAATGAGTCTCGTTGTCTCCTGTTGTTTGGTGAAGTTGTTTTGTTTCATGTTTATTGTATTCTGCGAGTGTGTTCCACTGTAGTCAATACAGGGAAGTCTAGCTGCAGATCTCATACACACTTTTTAAACACCGGAAATATCGTATTAAGTTTGTTTGGACATTCAACGGAATTAAACGATGTTCTTAGTACGATAGTTATTCAACTCTCTTCACTTGTTTATTTTCAGTTTTCTTGTTTTATCAAATATTTTCTTCTCGTGATCGACTACCATGGTCTCTTTATTGGAATGATAAATATTCTTATGACGCAATCTGTACTTTGTTGAGATAACCATGTATGTTGCATGTTAAGACAATTGATCTTTTTTCTTTACATATATTTCCAAAGAATATAAAAAAGTAGTCTCATTTGACCGTAGGAAAAATATGAAATTGCATGCTCTTTAAAGAGCTTTAGATTTATTATACATTTACATGTATCATACCCATGATTTAAGCCTTTCTTCTCTCCCGGGTACTGGACGATTGTAAGGGTATGTATACACTTATCAATGCAAAGAAACTGTATGAAAATAGTACCGGTAATCGGCGTTAACGGATCTTAATAAATGCGGTCCACATTTACTACATGTACAATCTAATTAATTTTGATACATGAATTAAATCTGTGACCATGAATATAGAGAAGGTACTTAGTATTGACCTACTGTTTATAGGAATCTTCATCAAATTTTCCATTGAATTACGCCTCTGAATAAATCTTGTTGACCCTAAAATTAAAATCGTTCTCTCTTGACGAAAAAAAATTCATCTGAAGTATGTACGGGGGTGCGATGAAATATGTCTGTTGCACAGAATTTGACATTTTTTTGTTCTTATTTATCACAGAATCAATGAAAGTGTTGGAATTCTCATACGATTATTTGCGTATACATTAAGCCTAGCTTATTTGAATCTTTAAATGACATAAAAACAACGGTCAACAGATTGTCCTTATAAAAATCAGTAGTGTATACAATGTAAAATCGTTATTGAAAAAATCGCTGTAAAATCACTTTGAAAATTGTTAAAGATTTTCAAAACTCTCTTTTGGTTAGTCCGAAATTTTGCATTAGTTTAAAGATATCTAAACAAATAGAATGTCTACGTTTATTGTTGTATTAATTTATTGTTTCTGTTTTGTCATGGCATATTCCAAAAGAAATTATCACGTTTGACAGGCTTTGGGATCAAAGGAATTTATGAATCATGCATGCATTTCTTTATCGAAATTATTTCGGGTGGCGCTACTTACAATTATTTTTGGTAATTCCCGTGGCCAATGAGCGAAACGATGGGTAACACTAAGACAAACATTGGGATGGGCTTTGGACTTCTCAGTTCAGTTACAGTTCTCGGGACGTATGGATAATCTCTATATGATTTAAATAACATGTACTACGAAAAAGAAATTATAAGGTTAGACCCTTTTTTCAAAAGATTGAAGAATGTTATTAATATGCCACCATTACTTCGCACCTGACAATCTTAAAGTACGGATCCTTCACCTACCCATACAAAACTAGATGGATAGGACCATGATAGGCTTTATATTCAGTTTATTTTGAATTCGGTTATTGAAACTCTTTATGGATGTGTAAGAGAAACATACCATTAGCATTGTTTTGTTGACTTAAATTGTATTTATTTGGTGCTTTTTATGTTTCATTTATGGATCTGAACTTTTCTTGAAAACAGGTTTTTGGGGGAAGGGGGCTATAACTATCAACCATATGTTGTCATGTGGGATGAGAAAAGCCCACACGAGGGGTCTGGTTTCTGGTCAGGGAACGAGGCTTGCCGGGTTCCCTGACCAGAACCCAGACCCCGAGGGTGGGCTTTTCTCATCCCACATGATAAACATATGGTTGATCGTTTTCTCCCATTTCTAGGGGCCTTTCTAGGGGCCTTTCTTGGCAAGCCTCGTTCCCTGACCAGAAACCAGACCCCGAGGGTGGGCTTTTCTCATCCCACATGATAAACATATGGTTAATCGTTTTTCTCCCATTTCTAGGGGCCTTTCTTGAAATTCGATGAAATCATGAAATCGTCAACTTTATCGAATTTGAAAAATAAAGGAATATTCGTTTTCAGCGTCTTCAAAAATGGTTTATTCTAAAAGAATAAACTGTAGTCCTTAGCCTTAATCTGTTTAGTAAGAATTAGAATGTAAAAAACGACGTTTTTGTTGAGAGGTCGCCGCTTTAGGTGCAAAAATAATGACGTCACAATGGATAACAACGACGTCACAATATGGATACGGCCTATATGGCCGACGTCAAAAGTCACACGAGGGCATGTGGGATACAATGACCCTACATGACGCGTCGCTATGGGCAAACTTTATCAAACATTGGGACATATCAGAGAAAATATCTTTCATCTTGTCTGTTTTTTCTGTTATGTTTTCCATTTTGTTGTACACATGTATCCCTACAAGTAAGTATAGTGATGGAGAACTATTCTTTATTTTAGGTCCCCTCGCAAGCGCTCTGTGCAACAGATTTTCATGTCGCACTGTTGTAATGGTAGGAGGGATACTGTGTGCTATCGGAACTTTCTTCAGTGGCTTTGCTGACCAAATTTGGCCGCTATATATTACCTACGCATTGGTGGGAGGTAAGGTCTGTATATAGGGAAAGATGGATAAGGTTTATAAGAAATAGAACAATTATAGACCAAATGAAAAATACCAAGTATCCAATTTTGCATCTGATCATAAAATAATGGCATGACCTCAATAAACATTGACAGAACGCATCTTTTTAATTTTTGATTTGCTGTACTAGTTTCTTTCTAATGACGATGTCTCATTTATCAGATATTGGACAAGTATACTGTGATATATATACTGTTTAGGTAACGGTCGTACTGTATTTGTGTACAAACCTTTAGACTCATCTTAATTTCATTTTTAAATTTTGAATGATTTTTTTAGGAATCGGTCGTGCATTTATCTATACACCGGCAGTCGTGATTGTTGGACTTTACTTTGAAAAACGCAGAGGAACTGCTGCAGGGATTGCAAATGCTGGTATTGGATCCGGAACATTTCTAATTCCACCCCTGGTTGAGCTCATGTTTGCAAATTTTGCGTTCACCAGCGCCTTCATATTTTTGGCCGGATTTGCTTTACAAGCAACATTCTTTGGTTCTCTGATGCGTCCCCTTGAAGTAAACTACAGGATGATTTCACGCGGAAGGTATTTTTGTTCATTCTACATCCACAAAGGAAAGACAGGGATTACCATCAAGTCTTGATCGTATCATCCAAAGATAAAAATTCTAAATGCACATATGTAAAATCACAGAACAGACAAGCACAGCAAGAAACGCAAAACCAAACATCAAAGACGACAACAAAACTCTAATAAGGCTATGCATAAACAAACGAGACAAATTGGCAATCATGTAACGGGAATAAGTGCTTTGAACAGTTATCTACTCGTAGAAACGATGATGAAATGTCGGAAATTTAACTGAATAATGTACATATTGATGACAATTAAACTGTGTAAAATTGAATATTTCATTTCTGATGAATTTGAAAATTCATATTTCAGGAAACGTCAGAGTAGCAGCACAGAGATTGTTGGAACTTGCAAAGAAGAAAATGACATAAACAAAAATAAACAGACAACGCAGAACACTATAGAAAAACATGAAGTTCATCTGCCAGTATTATTATCAAGAAAAGATCTATTTTCCAGTTTGTCAACAATGTCGGCACATAGTGCCTACAGTGACACTGGAAGCAGGAATATCTCATTCCGAGGCAGTGCATATAGTCTGCAAGCTATCCAAACCTCTGATACAGGGGCATTTATCGTGACTAAATTAAACGAAATAGGTTATCCCAAGAAACCGTGTATAGCTGCACCAATCAAAATTTTACAGAAAATCGAAAAAGAGGAATCCGAAAAAGAAAATAACCTACTCATAATGGACACTGAAGAGGAATCAGAAGCAAACCAGAAACTGGATAATTTGAATAAGAAATGGTTGGATGTGACACTGCTGAAAGATATACGTTTCCTAACTTTTTGTATAGGTATTGGGTTATACACTTTTTCTTTCCAAGCATCATATGTGTTCATTCCGGCATTAGCAATCCAAAAGAACATGTCTCATTTACAAGCAGCCTATATTGTGTCTATTGCCGGGGGCCTAGAGACACTAGGCAGTATCATCTCAGGAATTTTTCTAGATCTTCCCTCTATTCGACCGCATAGGCTTAATTTATACAATTTTACGATGTTCCTGTTAGGTGCTTTGACTTTTCTCATGCCTATTGTACAACATTTTGTATCATTATCATTTGTTTGTGGAGTATACGGGTTTTTGCTTGGGTCATGTCTTGCTCAAAAGGCGACCCTTGTGGTGGACATTCTCGGAGTGGAGAATATTGTGAGTTCTATAGGACTTTTAGTGTGTTTCCAGGGATTTGGAGTTCTGATTGGACCTCCTCTTTCAGGTATTCAAACATACTTTTACATATTTTAACTGATTGTTATGCTTTGCTTCTAAGGCTTTTTAAATTATTCAACACTTTGTTCAGAACAAAACAAAACAAAATAAGTATGCAGATAATATTTATCGATTTGTATACATACTAGTATTAATTCTAATCATCCATACGACTTTAAATCATTTCTAAAATCTTCATTTATAGTTGGAATTGTTGTCCAATTGAATATTGACTTATTAGTACTTAAACAGTTTCTTCAATATCTATCATTTATTCTGAAGCTCTGAATATTCAATCATGTTTTCATTATCATTTCTATTCTGCATTAAAGAAAGTACATTAATCTTTCGCATATTTTGATGAAATGTATATAGTAACATCCAGATACCTTCTAATTATAATTTTTGTCTCTGCCAACAGGATTTCTTCGTGATACAACAGGTTTATACGACGAGGGATTTTACCTGGGAGGAGCAACCATGGTTGCCAGTGGAGCGGTACAATGTTTTGGTTCCTTCTGGTATTGGCTGAAACAACGTAATAAAAAGAGCGAAATAAATTGATAAAATATTCTTTGTAGTTGCTTCTCAAGTTTGAGATTTATAAAACGTTACCTGTTCATTTGGAAGTTTAATTTTACGTTAAGATGAAAGAAAAAATTATGCACCTTAAATACATGTAAGGAATTTCATGATGACAGACATTACAAAATTTCAAATTGAGAAGAAAATCAAGTGTCATTATTGTCGTTAGAAATACTGATCAACAAATGTTTGGACACTGCCATTGTAATTCAGTAATAAAAGACAAGCGGAATGGAGAAAATTAGAATGCTTAATAAAACCAATCAACACAAAATTTCGAATGATAAGCAACATCGAATACCACACAAAACAACTACAAAAAACGTATATCTACAGTCGGAGAGAACTAGACATAAAACAAAAAAATGCATTCCAAGAGACACAAAAAACAGACTATAAACAAATATGACAAATAATCGACAAATGCGCAATACACACCTGATACCTGATACATCGTACTTCTTAGTTCTTACTGCAGCATTCGAAGCAAACCTACAGAAAGTGTTTTGAAATTGTTTCCTGACATGGTCGCCACAGCACTTTCTATATAGACATAACGTCAGACAGTGCATGTAGTTTAGATATTGTTTTTATTTTCGTGCGCGGACATCGACGGCGGGTTCGGTTAGCCAAACAGAGAATGCTTACTCCTCCCGGGTACCTTGTCCTACCTCTAGCTTGCTAGGGGTCCGTCGATGATCAATTTTTGCACTATTGTGAGTGCTGTTGGGGTTGTCGTCAAGATCTTCTTTAACTCATTACGGTTGGTGTTATCAGATTTACTTATCGGAATATGCAGAGGTATCTTTGTTGTATGTAAAAGAACGCCTTCTCGTCGTAAGATGAAATCGCAAACAATTCAGGTAGCAAACGATGGATGTCAAGAGGCATAAGGAGCCATATCGCTCATCTGAGCACACTATCAATCTGACAGTGAATGTGAATTTGAAGATGTTTAATATTTATACATATGATAATAAGGGCCTTGAAATCAGCTACATGTCAAATGTAGAGCTGCAAAACAAATGAACACTCTGAAATGCCTCGTGTAAAATGTAGAGAAATTTTTCGATTTAGGTTTGCTGTGATAGAATTATCTATGAATCTTATATTTCCAATTTAAATCTTTTGAGATTATCAAAAGAATAATAAACCGGTAAAAAGGAATGAAGAGATCAGATAAAGAGTGTAATCAATGTTTCCGAAAATCATATTTAAAAGGCGAAGTACAAATTAAAGAGATA